>JACRUU010000023.1:9709943-9752443 GCA_030449085.1 Kryptopterus vitreolus
TAACTAAAAAACTGAACTCATTACCAGCGTGACTATTCACTTCTGCACATTGATTGTCAAGTTTGGACTGGAAGAACTCGATTTGCCCTGACCTTTGCCCCAGTGGATTGCAGACTGCAGTGACATCACTGTCTGAACCCAGTAATGCTCTCGTGGCTTAATGAGCACAAATCTAATAGGAAATCTAGTGAAAAGCCTTTCAAGAAAGGTGAACATTATTAAAAAAATAAAACTAAATCTGGATTAAGATGTTCAACAAGACAAAAAAAACCCAGTAAATAGTGTATCAGGTTTGTAAAATCTGGAAGTGTATCATAGTGTACGATAAAATCATAATGCTACATATATAGGAACAAATACCTAAAGGATTTAATACTAATCACTGCAATGCATTTTTTCCCCACATAGTTTTCAGGATATTGTAGTTTTAATATTCAATTTGACAGCTAGACACGCTAACAAAACCCTTCTGAAAATCCAGAGCGCCATGTCCCCGTAGCTAATTATAGCCCTGTTTTCATTTCTGCTTTACACTGAAGTTGGACCTGTCTATGTTAATGGTCAGTCCTTTGCATCTATGAAAAATGAGCAGCATTATTATTATTTTTTTCCCCCACTTTCGAAAATATGTCATTGGCGTGGAAAGCTTGCCAGCCTAGATTTAGCATTCCCAGTAAAAAGTGTTGAAAGCTCGGCTGAGTTTTTTTTTTTTCTCTTTCTTTTTATTTTGGTCTAACCTGAAGCCGCCATCAGTCACAGTGAATTAGGCTTATTTACCAGGTGGGTGTTGTAGTTTGTTTGTAATTATTTCAGTGAAGCTCAGCATGAGGATCGCTGATAAAGTGCCCACCTGCGCTCTTAGCCCCGCCCGAATCCAGCACAGTCCACTTTATCTCTCCTGACAGAAGAGGCCCTGTCAGTGCTCTAAGCTCTTAGGCGCTATATGCACATCGGCAGGATTTGATGATGCGCCGCCGATGGCTAAAAAACGCCGTCGGAATATTCCAGCTCACTTTGGGGGCGGTTCAGTAGCCAAGTCCAAATGCTACACAACAGCGAGGCCGGTGTGTTTAGTGTTAGTTTATTGAAATATATTATTTACGAAAGATATGTGCGGGGTGAAAAAAAAAGGTCTGAAATATCATATAGACAAGCAACATTTCTTCCAATCTTTAACTCTCCAGGTTTGTGCCCACTGTTGCCTCGGATTATTGTTTTCACCTGACATGAGTGGAAGCCAACGTGAACTTCTTCTGTTCTGCTTCAAATTTTAATGTGTTGTAAAATCTGTTGGGTTTTTTTTTTTTTTTCCTTTTCCGGAGCTCCCAACTCTCTCCGTGGTTGTAAAGAGCAGTTATTTGGGTCACACTACAGTCTTACTTTGAGTTTGAACTAGTTGAGCCATTTGTCTCTGACCATTTTCATAAATAAGTGTCTTTTCCCAGTGTCTGGAATACTCCAACATAGTCCAATTATTATTAGCAACTATTCAGATGTGACATTTTCTCCTTTATTCCAGTGTGTGATGTCAACAATAACTGACCTGCATCTGCGTTTCGTCACAGCCACATGATTGGTTGGTTGGGTAATCGCACTGGTGTGGTGCACGTTATAATGTACACAATGTACCGAATATATATCACCCTATTGCCATTGTCCTGGGTCTGTGCCTTTTCGCTTGAAGCATGGAACAGTGCCAGAAAAATCATTTCTCAGTATTACTCCTGTTATACTTGGGCGATTCGCCAAAAATGGTCACAGGAAAAATATGACTTGCCCAGCACAACATGTCATTCAGTGCAGTTATCTATTCCTGGGTCCTTGGGCTGAGAAACAAAGGCGTTATCCTTGGAAGACCCTTGATTCTTTTTTTTTTTATTGAACTCTGTTTGAACACCCCCCTTTTGTCCCTATTGTTTCTTCATTTGTCTTTAATAATCATTTTATTGGCTCTTCTATTTGCTTTATTCGTTTATTTATTTTGCGTCTCTGTTGTTTTTTTTTTTGTTTTTTTTTTTTTGCCAATCGCGCCTAACCAAGAACTGCTAGCACACAAAAGGATTACCCCCGCTGTGCTTCAATAAAACGGATTTATTGTGCAGACAGATGATTGATTGTTGTAATTTTGCTATCTTTTGTCCTGGTCCAGTCATCTCTTTTCATCCTTTACCTTTCTTTTATTCCGAATTATGCCTCATTTTCTCATTGCTAGCGAGAACGCGAACGGGCGCAAAATGCTAATCTGAGCCCGTGAATGCAGTGCTGTTCCTTATGAGTTGTTTCGGGTTGTTGCAAAGAAGAAAAAAAAAGGAAAAACAAATGGAGAAAAGGAAAATGTACTAAAACCTGTGAGCTCACTTCAAAGCCCAGGTTCTTTAGACTATGGCAGAAGGCTAAATCAAGCAAATGGCACACTACAGATTCATTCAGATGGCATGAAAGGGAGTGCAAAATGATGGATGGCTTGAAAACATATAGTGAAGTACTGTTTTCAGGTCCCGAGCATAGAGATTACTGGAAGGGCATCGCGGCGAGATGAAAGCCCATGTATAATGATATACAGAGCAGTTGGTAGAATCTCTTCATTCTGAAAGTCACGACGTTGAATTCTGCTTTTGTGCTGATCATTTCTAGGTCAGTAATTGTGGATGTATATTGACCGTCTAAATACTTGTTTACTTGTTCGAAACATGCTTTATTGGATGAAATGACTCTTATTGCTACACAATAGAATATTGGACGCAGCAGAACGAACGGATAAAAGAATATTGAGCCTCATTGTGTGACCCGACACCAGGAACATAAAGAAAAAAAAAAAAAAAACATTTATGTTTACAGATCTGTTGTCACCGTAATATCATCATCATCATAAAAGATAAACCGAATGAGTGTTTTTCATTCTTTTACGAACGATTCTCTCCGTCTCTCTCGCCTTCTTTTCAAACTTACATTGTTGACTTCTAAACCGAAGACGAAATGGTTTTGTCCTCTGTCATTGCTCGTGCATAAAACTAAAGCACGGAGTCTCTAAAGGTTTGGGTAGTTCATTGTTGAGTGGCATTTTTTAAGGAGACTTTTATGTGTGTTGGATGTCAGAAAGTGTTTATTATTATTATTATTATTATTATTATTATTATTATTATTATTATTATTTATTTTTAATAGTTCCGGTTACAAAATACAACACAGTTTTTTGTTAAAAGACTGAGTAGTAGTAGTAGTAAGATGTAATATCTTCAAGTTGGTGGCTAAATTATAATATATATATATATATATATATATATATATATATATATATATATATATATATATATATGAATATATGTATATATGTATATATAAATATATTTCCAAGGAGGATATAATTCTTTATTTGTGTAAAATGTGGCACAATATGACCATATTACAATAATTAACCGTGTCATATATCTGTTCTTTGCTGGACCTGACCCTGTGCAGGAGACTGGAGGGGATCGTGTTCAGCTGCGGCTGCGAGATTCGCTGGATCCAGCTGTGGCAGCAGAGAGGGGAAGCAGGTTTACAGACCCAGCAGCTCTACTGCAAGACCGGCGCCAACAAGATCCGCCTGCGTTCGATGAACATCGCTCACTGTGGTATAAACTCCTTATGAGAATTTGGAATAGTCAGCGAGCAGTTGCTTTGATAAAACGACATCGAGGCACTTTGTGCCCAATGTGGAAAGGAGCAGATTTTGAAAACTGCTGCCTCTGGCTTGGTTCAGTGTTATGCTTGAGGTGTGGATAAATGTCTCCTGGAACCAGAATCGTGTGTGTAGCGTTAAAAACATCATTCCCAGGCAGTTTTAAGTGGAGGTCTTAACCAAGGTGGCCAAAATTTAGCCACTAGTTAATTTGGTTATACAATACAGTACAATGATATATCCAGTGATGGGAAGGTTACTTTGGAAATGTAATAGGTTACAGATTACAAATTACCCTATTTAAAATGTAACAAGTAGTGTAACTTTGCAATTTACTTTATAAAAGTAAGGCGGCACTCCGAAAAAGTGGGTTATATTTTCGAAATTGAGCTGCATCGGAATCAAATTGTTGACGAGGGAGCGGAGAGCGGATTGGCTGTTTGATTTGGGTTCAGCCGAAATATTTGTCGAGCAGGGTGGGTTGGGGGTGTTGGGCCGTGGTCTTTGGGATTTGTAATCTTCAACAAAAGTAACTGTAATTTAATTATAATTTTTTTTCCCCGCAGTGGCGGATTACTGTTACTTTTATTTTGTAATTAAATTACATAATCCCATTACATGTAACCACCACTGGAAATGCAGTACAATATGATACAATTAGGGCTGTCAATAAATTCAAATATTAATTGCACGAGTCAACTTGTGATTAATCAGTCCAAAAACATGCACTGTAGGTTGATTGGCACCTTGGAAATTGTCCCAAGTGTATGAATGTGTGTGTGAGAGTGTGTGTGTGTGCCCTGCGATGGGTTTGCATTCCATACAGGGTGTATCGTGCCTTAATGCCCATAGACGCCTGAGATAGGCACAGGCTCCCTGTGACCCGAGGGAAGATCGGATTTCGGGTTGGTGTATTACGTCATATAGGATTCTTATTTTATAGGGTAGTAGATGAATGAATGAATGAATGAATGTCTTCCTTTCATAAAATTCTTGATCTATTTTACTCCAGAAATTATTCTTTTAATATTCATTTGTTGTTAACGAATGAATTTCTCATTCATTTCAATGTGGTTGTTTTACAAAAGAAAAATGCACCTCTGTAATACGGATTTGGGAATGAGATGCGCTTCCGTACGGCTCCATACAGTAATATAGGGTAAAATATAGTGAGGAGCTCATACCTGTTGTGAATGCGCAGCTAGTAGGCGTAAATTTTAGCAAGCGTGAGTGGATGCACTGAAGTTTCTTTATTCATTTGTTCTTTTTATGTTCTTTGTTGTTCCGGGTTTCTTTCATTCACCAACACGACGCAGAGCGAAAGAGCAGATCACTCACACAGCAATGCACACTGCGTAAATCAAATTCAAGCGTATTTGCACTAATGCATTAATAACCCTTTAACTTTGACAGCCCTAGATACAATTTGATAGTATATACTGAATTACTACACTATACAATGCAGCACATGAGCATAAAATACAGAACTATATAATACAATGCAATACAGCCGAAGATGTTTGCACAATATTAATTAGCAAAATCACAAGATTACGGTGTTACAGCGAATCTATAAATTATTATAAAGTTGCAAATGATTTTATAGTGATAAATATATATATATATATATATATATATATATATATATATATATATATATATATATATATATATATATATACTGAGAGATTTTTAACCACAAAAAATATCACAGTAATACACTTGCTCAACACAGTTTACATCTTTGTTTGCTTTGCACCTCCGGGATTTTGGTGGGGGGGGGTCAAATCCTGCCACCCCCTGGTGTGCATGGAATTTGCACATTCTCTCCGTATGTTCTCCCCAAATTTCCCTCTTCCTCCCGGGCGCACCGCTTTACAGCCCAAGTCCAAAAAGACACTTGATCGAGATTTCTAAAATTGTTTGTGGGGTGAGCATGTGTGATTTTTTTTCCCCTTCTGTCTGGGGTATAGTGTACAGACAGCCCGAGTAGAGCAAAATGGTGTGGAAAATGGATTGATGGATAGATGGAAGTGTCATTGCAGTGCACTTGCTCATATTTCACGTGTCAGTGTTCCAAATCCGTATCCGAAATGAATACTTTTGCCTTTGTTTACTGTTTAGTTTTGTTTTCACACTGACCGTAATTAAACAAAGTGAAAGCACACACACACACACACACACACACACACACACACACACACACACACACGCGCTTAGGGGCGTTCAAGACTTGAGCACGATGCAGATTACTGATGCTTTGCCAAATACGGAGAGAAATAAAAAAAAAAAAATCACAAAATCATCCATGCACAAAGAATATGGAATAATGAGATAATTACATAAATAGCTAGTTTAAACCGTCTTGTGTACTCGTTCCAGCTTTTAAATTCTCGTAGTTTTCATTGCCAGATATACAGATATTTACGCCCTGCTACAGATCTATCTTTTGCTTTGCACCTCACAGTTCAGTTTTGCAACTTGCATGCCGAAAATGTAACTCGCCACCCGAAATACACGGGGGGAACTTGGTTCCTTTCCCATGCTGGTGGTGATTCTGAGTCAAGTTGCTTTCGCGAGCTGCACTAGCCTCCTCTTGGAAGCGCAACTCATGTTTGTTTTGTTTGTTTGTTTTTTTTGTAGCGTGATTGCTATGTTTTCACCTGCCCATTTATATACCGACACGACGGGGGAAAACGCAGAGAACAAACACGACATTTGTAAAAAGTACCCCAAAGCATGTACCTTTGAAACAGTCTAGTGAAATCTTCCCACTGAGAATTGGTTAAAGAAAAAATACAAAAAAAAAAGATGTTTTTTTGGTGTTGGTGCTTCAAATGAGATTCAAAAGTTAATAACTATAACCAACTGGGAATTCCTTGTATCTCCTCTAACCCCCGACCCCTCGACCCTATTCCATCCTAACGCCGTATTCCATCTTGTCACGTTTCTAATGCAGACCTTCCTGATATCAGCGTAACCCACAGTAACCTGACGGTGGTGGAGGGAGACAACATCACAGTCAGCTGTAACGGTTCGGGTTCTCCATTACCTGATGTGGACTGGACCGTGAAAGGACTTCACTCTATCAACACACACCAGGTGATGGTCACTCACTTGCTTCATGCTCATAGAGCTCACATACATGTATCGCGATAACCTTATTATGCTATCATGCGTTTTTTTTTTTTTGCCTTCTAGTCAAACGTCTATTGGCCAAACATTCACTCCATCAATCTCACTCTGGTCAACGCGAGCCGGGACGACAACGGCTTCGTCCTCACCTGCATCTCGGCGAACGTGGTCGGCATGACCAACATGTCTCTTCAGCTGGCTGTCCAATGTAAGAGCGCGCTCCGGGTGTAATCGTGATCGGGAGAGCGCTTTTATTGGCGCGATAATATTTACTCTAAGATGTCAAAAATGTTAAAAGCTTTAGAAGTATTATTATGTTCCAAACAATCCCCAGATGTCGTAATTACTATATGAAATCAGCTCAGGCGTACTGTAGCGTTGTAGCGTTTCCTTTGCAATGTTTTTTTTGTTGTTGTTGTTGTTTTGTTTTTTCACCACACGTCCTCTTGGGGGAACTCATACAAATCCTGCAAAAGTGTTTTGTGGTCCCATAATCTCAGTTTAACTGCAAAAGACATAAATTACAGTTTCCAATATTTACCATCACATGAATAGACAGCATGAAATTACACTACATAATAGCACAAACTATTGAAATTCAAAGAGGCTGCCTGCAACAAACCGCTGCTCAAAAAGCAAATAGCGTGTGGCTGCCAAAACATTACCTTGGTAAACGCTTTAACGTGTTCGCTCATTTCCGTTCCATAACTTGTTCTCCGAATCGGCTTTTTCGAATACCTTTCTTTTTACTTTTTTGATCCTGTACCGTTATCAGTCTACAGTTTAGAAATTCCTGGGATCGAGCCGTGACACACACACACACACACACACACCCTACAAATTCACAGGAGCCAGTTGTTGTGACAGGAAGCTGTGTAATTACATGCATTAGGAGACCATTGAGTCATCTGTGCTTTGAGGAAAATCTTTTGCGAGCAGTCTGTAACTGTAATCCAGGCTTAGCACTGGTAAGGTACATTGGTGCTATGATGACTGTGATGATATTATGGGCTTAACTTAATAATAATAATAATGGAAAGATTCTATGCCACAGAGTGATAACAGGAGTCATTGTAAATGCACCCGCGAAAGAAAGCGAAAGAAAGATGTCTGAGAAGAAGAGTTGAGAAAAATGTGTCAAGTTTTGCCAAAGACAAATATTCATTCATTTATATATATATATATATATATATATATGATATATATATATATATATATATATATATATATATATATATATATATATATATATATATATGTTGGGGCACGGTGGCTTACTCCGGGTTCTCCGGTTTCCCCCGCAGTGCAATGCCCGGATATATAGCGGTAGAAGATGAATGAATGAATATATATACTCATTCATTCATTCATCTTCTACCGCTTTATCCGATCTCTTATCCCTCGGGTATATATATATATATATATATATATATATATATATATATATATATATATTCACAAATGCTATATACAGTACTGTGCAAAGGTGAATGAAAAAATGTGCAGGGGTGTGAAAAAATGCTGTAAACAAAGAATGCTTTCGAAAAATGGAAGTGTTAATCGTTTACTTTCATCAATGAATGAAATGCAATGAATGAACAAAATAATATTATTTTTTATTTATTATAAAAGAATATTATTTATATTTCTGAACACATTCTTTGTTTACAGCAACGTTTGCACAGTACTGTATATCATGTTTCCTTGATACACAAACATGGTTTTACTAGTGTGCGTATGTTTAGGGAAATTGTGCTTTATGCAGATATTATTAAATCCTTTCCACCAACACTTGGATTAGGACTACAGCAAACGAAAAACCATGTTACATTTCGACTAGCAAACTAACCATCAGGTTACTGGTTTTTGAGGTAAATCCCTGTGTAAAATATGAATTGTGTAAGTATCCAGTTCTAAAGTAGTTTGCTTTATTAGTGTACTGTACTTGGTATTTAAATATAAATGTTAAAAAATATAAATAAGACATATTGGTTTATAAAAATAGCACTTTATTTAGCCCAGGTAAATGATTTGCTGGCAAACAATATTCTATTTACAACTGTGTATAGACATTTGTGACTATAGTATCAAGGCATGTTTATGTTAACTCATTCACTAAACGATGCAGGTTAATCAGGTTAAGTCAATTCAAGTGGCTTTATTGTATTTTCATATAATATATAGTTATCATATATAACATAATCAGGCCCACACATACACATACACACATACACACACACACACACACACACACACACACACACAAGACTATATGAAGTGTAACTGTTCAGACAGTACAATAAATGCAGAAGAATGTAATACACACGTGGTTTACAGTGCGTGGAGCAGAAATATTGTTGGCGTGGACACAATGCCGGATTTTAGCAGCTAGCAATAGAGTAGCACCTACATTTTTTTCGCTGTATCTATATGAACCACAGGAAAAGCTTTAGGTTCCTCAGTTTGATCCTGAGCCTGATTTACTGGTCCGTGTATTTTTCTATTTTGATTTCCTCTCACCTCAAAGCACATGGATTACCTACTCAAAAGTGTCTTGCCATGGACCGGCATCCTATCCAGAATGTATTCCCGTTTCACACTACCATGCCTCTCGTTCGACTCGGATTAGGAGAAAATAGGTAATGAATGAACGAATGACGATTAGCACTGCACTCGGTTTGCTGCAGTTGTGAATTGGTTTTTTTTGTTTTTTTTCCCCCTCTTTACACAGTTTTCTTTTTTTTTTATAGTCCAAATCTGTGTGCTGCTTACATCTTTTTATTTAATTGCACTCATGTAAATTGCATGAAGGTAAAAGGTAATAGCGAAGTAATTACCGTTTCTCAAATCTCAGCCATTAACGGCTCGCCAATTTCCAGCTGTCTGGAGTTGGATTGAGGCTGCATTTTCAAAGAGAACGCATCAAAGATTTCCAGATGATTTTCCACAAATGTGGAAATCAAGTTTAGATGAACTACTTGGAAACACCGGGGCTGACATCATTCGTTGTGTGATCATTGTTACGTTACAATAAAACAAGCAATCGATCGGTTTAAGTGATTTTATTTCGAAACGTAGCGATAAATCATGCGCCATTGCCGTGTACGTTTAGTAAGTATATGAGATACTGTAAAAGATTAAACGTTAACTCACACCTTAGTGAACCATTTCACCCTTTCCCCCACCATCTCTCAGGATAGGAGGAAGTCATGATTCCCCACTCCCCTCTGTTCCAACACCTGCGTGCTGAAACTAATTTCTTATAACTAATAACTAATATAGACATAATTCAGTATTGAATAATCACTTTTCTAATTATTTTCGACTTCTTAGTCTGTATTGTACTGGACCAGTATTAGAACGTAGTTATTTCTGGAGACTTTTGTGAAAATTATTTTGGAAAAGGGCCAAATTCCATAAATTCATTCATTCATTCATTCTTCTTCTACCGCTGTATCCGATCTTCCCTCGGGTCACGGGGAGCCTGTGCCTATCTCAGGCGTCTATGGGCATTAAGGCAGGATACACCCTGGATGGGGTGCCAACACATTGCAGGGCACACACACTCACAATCACACACACATTCATACACTAGGGACAATTTTCCAAGGTGTCAATCAACCTACCGTGCATGTTTTTGGACCGGGGGGAAACCGGAGAAAAACCCCCTGAGGCACGGGGAGAACATGCAAACACACACATAGCCGAGACGGGAATCGAACCCGGATCCTGGCGGTGTGAGGCGAACGTGCTTACCACTAAGCCACCGTACACCTCCAAATTCCATAAATGTAAATCTTAATTTCACCTTTATTGTGTAGCCGTTGAGAAATGAACAATCATTTATGTCCTAATTATGCTAAATATACAAAGAAGTGAACAGCGTCCTTTTGTGTTCAGATTATAACATAACCCATTCTTTTGTAAATAACTACTTTATCCTGGTTAGAATTCTGGAACAAATTCGCCTCACACCTCCAGGGTCGGGGGTTCGATTCCCACCTTTGCCATATGTGTGTGTGTTTGTGTGTGGAGTTTGCATGTTCTCAGTGCGTCTCAGGTGGGTTTATCTCCCGGTTCTCCGGTTTTCTCCACCGGTCCAAAAACATACTCCTCGCAAAATTGCCCCTAGTGTGTGAATGTGAGTGTGTGTGAACACTGCGAGTGTGTCCTGCCTTGATACCCGAGGACGCCTGAGATAGGCACGGGTTCCCCGCGACCCAAGAGAGAAGTCGGATAAAGCGATGGAATTGCTGAATGTTAACACCAGCCCATCCTACAGCATTGAACCTCCCATTCACACCTAGGCATTACACAGCCTATCCAATTTTCTCTCGCGCGTGTTCCAGAGGCGTGAGAAAACTCCAGTTGGTGAAATCCACGTGTGAGAACATGCAGAACTTTGGATCGATTTATACATATAAAATCTCATACCGTTCCCCATCAAAAAGTTTCAAAAGGCGACAAGACGGCAAACGAACTGGTGAGCCAATTAACAAGAAAGCACCCTGCAGCTTTTATGTAAGTGTAATCACAAACACTTAAGCTGGAAAGGTGAAAAGAAAGGCACCGGTTGCTATTTGGTTACAGAAATAGATGTTCCATTTTGGGAAAAGCTCCATTATAGGTAGTGAGCTTTCACTTTGTACGTTGAGCCCTGCACGTGACCCCAGCAGAGTGTCCGAGTCAGGCAGGCGATACGTCTCACCGCTCAAGCCGTTTCAGGCACTGAAGGAAGAGCGTGCCGCTCAGGAGACGTTACGTTGAATAAATAGCACATGAATTTCAGCCTCTGCATAGAGAGGGCCATTTAGTTTAATCGCCGCCCCGATGAACGACGTTAACGGTAAAGCGGAATGACAGCTCCGACCCAAGGAGGCGCGCCCGGGATGTTTAGCCGCGACAACACAACGCGGAGTGCTATTGCTCCCCTTGTTAAGGAATGATTGCGGAATGACAGCGCGAGATATGAGTGACTGAAGTGTGCGATTACATGACGCGCGGCAGCTCCGGCGCCCAAAGGTATTGGTGTGTCGGTAATTAGGAATTATCTAAAGCGGTTACGTCGAGCTATCAATAGCAGGACAATAGCGAGCAATACATTATGCCTCGAGGTCTCATTAACGGCCTATTAAGAACGATGTCGGGCAAACTGTTTCACGCACACTTAAATGACAGATCCGCAATCGCGATCTCTGCTTTTTGACGCTCTGCTGAATTCAGGATGTGCTTACCAAACACGATAAGCGCGCGGGGGGGGGGGGGGGGGGGGGGGGGGGGGGGGGGGGGGGGGGGGGGGGGGGGGGGAGGGGGGGGGGGGGGGGGGGGGGGGGGGGGGGGGGGGGGGGGGGGGGGGGGGGGGGGGGGGGGGGGGGGGGGGGGGGGGGGGTGGGTGGGGGGGGGGGGTGGGGATGGGGGGGGTGGGGGGGGGGGGGGGGGGGTGGGGGGGGGGGGGGGGGGGGGGGGGGGGGGGGGGGGGGGGGGGGGGGGTTGGGGATTTATGGGAAATCTGTAACCCTTTCATTTAAGCAACAAAAAATAAAGGATTTCTCATGCCACTTACTGAGGATGTATTATTATGGGTATGTTATCAGTATTTGCTCCTGACCAATTGCGTTCTTTATTTCAACAGCTCTAAGCACATTTAGTATGTAGATATCAGGAGTAGAAGCGCTAATGCTGAATTTCAATTTGATCATACTCTTGTGATTATCTCTGATTGACAGTGTAGAGAGAATTCTCTTTACAGGCCAGAAATCAGTTCTTTTTAGTACTATCATTTCAACCTGCAACCCCCCCACACACTCCGCCCCCCCGATGGACTGATGGACCCTGTAATACAGCACTTCGAACTATATAC
Organism: Kryptopterus vitreolus; assembly: GCA_030449085.1. Lineage (NCBI taxonomy): Eukaryota > Metazoa > Chordata > Actinopteri > Siluriformes > Siluridae > Kryptopterus > Kryptopterus vitreolus. The sequence goes on from JACRUU010000023.1 coordinate 9,722,600, forward strand.
ATTCTCTTTAGTAATCACTTTATGCTGCTCATGGCTGCATCCAGAACCAATCAGATGAACAATGAATGCTAGATTGAAAGACACTCCTGGAAAGTATGTCAAATCCTACATGTTATAAATGACAGCGGGTGTTGCATTTTCTTATAGTTACTGCCTACTGAAACTTGCCATATGCATAAGTGCTGTCGAGTAGATTAACATAGAATATTAAAGCTGATAAGGCGTCGTGTGTTGCGAATAGGTTACGAACGCAAAGAATTCACAAATTCCCTTTAAATGGCGTCATCAAGGTGGGACGACCAGAGAGACTGGAATTGAGGAGGGATGTAGCGATGCAGAAAAGATTAAATTATATATATATAGGAAGAGGAAGAGGGAAAAAGCCCCAAGACCCAGGGAGAACATGCATGGCGGAGGCGGGAATCGCACATGTGTGAGGTGCACATGTGTGAGGCGAATTGCACATGAGTGAAGCGAACATGCTAACCACTAAGCCACCGTTGGATGGAGAGTAAAAGATTCTAAATGTGTATGTCTAATTACAGGCTTTTACATATATTTTTCATTCATTTCATTCATTCATCTTCTACCGCTGTATCCGATCTTCCCTCGGGTCACAGGGAGTCTGTGCCTATCTCAGGCGTGTATGGGCATTAAGGCAGGATACACCCTGGATGGAATGCCAACCCATCGCAGGGCACACACACACACACACACACACACACACACACACACACACACACACACACACACACTCATATTCATATACTAGGGACAATTTTTCCAAGGTGACAATCGACCTACCGTGCATGTTTTTGGACCGGGGGGAAAAACCAGAGAACCTGGAGAAAAACCCCCTGAGACACGGGGAGAACATGCAAAACTCCACACACACATGGCGGACGCGGGAATCGGACATGTGTGAGGTGAACATTCTAACCACTAAGCAATAGACGTTGGACGGAGAGTAAAAGATTCTACATGTGTATGGCTAATTGCAGGCATTTACATGTATTTCTCATCACTTCCAAATTGTGGAAGGTTTGCGAAGATCCACCACACAAGCAATATTGAATATCGCATTATTTTGAATTATGGGTCTATTATGGCTTACAGCTGTTTACATTTTTCCAAGGTGTGTGTGTGTGTTGTGTGTGTGTGTCCTCAGGGCACCTTTCTAAATGGTTTGTGCCAGACCTGGGCAATACGCATGGTGCGCTTCTCTATTGGCATCGTACTAGAGGTGTGAATGTGTATATATCTAACATGAAATTGACTTCTACAGTGTAATATTTCATCCTTTCGAGATAGGGCGCTATCGTTTTGACGATGCGTTGCGTTTCGTCTTCATAAAGTAACTTTTACGCAGCAGCAAATCACTCTGAAGCTTTTGTTTTTGCACTTATTGTGTAGGAACAACCCAAATGATTCATACACACACAAACGCACACTTTTTTTCTATATTAGAGCTTTGGATTGTAGTGGAACATGCAAAACATCTGGGAGTGCACCACCTGCCTCCGTCTTTGGTTTTAAGAATCTGGCAGTACTACTTTATTTCACACCTCGGCACACATAAATAACATAATGACTATTGTGTACTACCAACTGCATCATGAGTTCCTTTTTTCTTATTACTACCCACCCGCTATGTTTCTGATACTAGGTCAGGAAATCTACACCTATGGTATAATCCTGATTGTTTTTTTTCTTTCTTCCTCGCCAGTAAATGGCCACTTTAGTTCACCTTGAACATTCTACTGCGAGTCCGCCGTACTGAGTTGAGCAGCACTTACTGCTACTCAACAACCAGAGATTTTCTTTTTAGCTGAGATGAGCTGTGCTATAAAAAATCCATAAAAAGGATACTGCAGCTATTGTAGATTTGGGGGAGGTAAATGGATCTCTCTCTGTGTGTTTGGGAGCTTCAGCAGGACTCTGTAAATAACACCCCCCCCTATACCGTATATATTCGAGAGGGCGTGTAAAGTGAGTGAAGAATGCTGCAGCATGCTGATTTCAAATCCCTAAGCCGAGCATCATTCGGTTGGTGTTGGGCAGCCCGAAGCACAAAGGGAGGCATACATCAATCATTACCCCATCAGGTTTAAGCCCCTGCAAAAGAAAAACGTTGAATCAATCCAGTTGAGGGCGAGCGCGATCGACTGACAGTTATGATGCTCGCTCATTTTTGAAATCCGGATCGCACGCTGCCTTACTCCGGAAAAAAAAAAAAGAGCAGTAACGTAGATTTTTGCGGCGGCGAGATTGCATTCCTAAATTTAACAACCGTTTTCTATCGGCGAGCTAATTTCGTATTGTTCAGTGGCGCATATTCGGATGGGAAAAAAAAAAAGCTTTTCTTTCGCTAGACTGATAAAATGTCTGAAAGGTTTAATACATGGTGGATTTTATTACTCTTTTAAGCCTTGATAGCTTTTTTTTTTTTTTACTATCCAGTAATGGCTATGATCTCTGTGTCCTTTTCAGTCTTGCCTCAACACTTCTCATGCAGTTACAGTCTTGCATAGTCCCATACACTGTATTTATGTTTAAGAAGCTAGAAATACACACCGAGTCCGCTAAAAACAATGTAGACACAAGTAAAGAAAAAGTTCGGGTTTGGGTTCGATTCCCGTCTCGGCCATGTGTGTGTAGAGTTTGCATGTTCTCCCCGTGCCTCAGGGGGTTTTTCTCCGGGTTCTCCGGTTTCCTCCCGGTACAAAAACATGCACAGTAGGTTGATTGGCACCTTGGAAAATTGTCCCTGGTGTGTGAATGTGAGTGTGTAAGTGTGTGTGTCCTGCGATGGGTTGGCATTCCATCCAGGGTGTATCCTGCCTTAATGCCCATAGACACCTGAGATAGGCACAGGCTCCTCGTGACTCAAGAGAAGATCGGATATAGCGGTAGAAGATGAATGAATGAAATATTTATACATCATAAGATTAATACATTTAAAGTTACAGTTACAAACTGTGCTCAAAGACATGGCCTTTAACTTCCATCCAGGGCAGCGGTGGTACTGTAAGTTATGGCTCTGGGTTACTGATCATAAGGTCGGAGGTTCAAGCTTCAGCACCACCATTCTGCTACTGCTGAGCCCTTGAGCAATACACTTAACTCCAGGATGCCGTACCATGGCTGACCTTGCACCCTGACCCAAGTTTCCAGGCAACCTGGTATCTGAAAAAACCCTACGGGGATGGGGTAGCTCACTGGATAAAGCACTGAGATACTAATCAGGAGGTCTGGGGTTCAAGCCCTGGTATCACTAATCTGCTTCTCTTGGGTCCTTAAGCAAGAACCTTAAGCTGTTGTTCGTTGGGTCACAGCTGCGACCCCAGCTTCCAAACATGTTGGCCTATGTGAAGAAAGAATTTCACTGTGCTGTATTGTATATGTGTTCATTTAACTGTTTCTATTTTCCTCTATATATAACACAAATACTTTACATATTATTTGTGTATACATCTTATTAAAGCATATTGATCTAGACCTATCCTATGTTGATGCATTCACATCTTATTTATAGTTTTCTCAAACATGATTATAATAGAGAAGGACGCACAATGTCCTAAATTGTTGTAATTAGGAAAGAGCAAAAGAGAAAAACTCTTTGTTTGGGCTGGTACAACAATGCTACATCAACATTACATTCAGCGAAGGCTAAAATCTGTGGTTCTTCAATCCAATGTCATAATTTCCTCCCAAAATATTTCACCATTATGCAATTTGTATTATTCGATGGGACATTTAATGCAGCTGTTTGGTTTTTGTAGAAGAAGAATTACTGCTGTGATATGTTTTGGGTAGGATGGTAATTCCGTGGTTAGGGCTTTGGGTTACTGATCAGAAGGTCGAGGGTTCAAACGCTGCTATTGCCAAGCTGCCTCACTTGGGAGCGTGGAGCGAGGCCCTTAACCACCTCTGCTCCAGGGGCGCCGTAACATGGCTGACCCCTGCTCTCCGACTGCAGCTTCCCAACATTGCTGGGATATGTACGGCAGGAATTGACTGTGCTGTTAAGTACATTTAACAAGAATCAAGCACATGCCTTTCTTTTGCACTTTGACCTGCTTTAAAATTCGAAATGATTTCAATAGATTACGCATTTAAATGTCAAAATAGTATTAGCTGATGTCCTATAATTAATACACAATAGCTTGGTTCGCACATTGCCTCGTATCCCTTTCAACTGACATTTCAGAATTATTCATATCCTGCGAATATGTGTTTGTAAATGTGCCCAGAGATGGTTCACTCCTTCTCCAAAATATCCCCCATAGAGTACGATCCATGCTCAACATGACCCTTTATAAGATAAAAGATATGGTAGATGGATAGATGCAATGTATAGAATAGGTATGTTGTGAACTGATGTCCAAATGCTTTTTTTCCCTTCTAAACCATCATGGAATTTGTAGTAGTTTTGTCTCTGGAAAAATGCAAAATATTTATGACACATTGTCTTTAATACGTTCATTAAAGTATTAGTATCTTGTTGTAATTAGGAAAGAGCAAAAGAAAAAAACTCGTTGTTTGGGCTGGTAGAGCAAAGCTACATCAACATTACATTCTTCTAAACCATCATGGCATTTGTAGTAGCTTTGTCTCTGGAAAAATACAAAATATTTGTAAGACACATTGTCTTTAATACGTTCATTAAAGTATTAGTATCACTATTGCATCATTGTCCAACTTATCTCTAATGGTAAATGATTAAAATACTACTCGATATCACCAGTCAGTCATATTTTAGCTTCTTTAGCTTAGCCTATCTTTAGCTGCTTCTTTGTAAACATTGTGCAGCAGGAGCTAAAATGTTAGTTGAATCCGCTCCCATGTAAAGGAAATCTGCGCTAACCCGTTTATTCCCCTCTTTATTCGCCAGTTCCCCCGGTGATTATAAAGTTGGAGGAGCCTGAACGCCGACATCACACTTGTATCGAATTCACCGTGCGAGGTTTCCCTCATCCCATGCTACAGTGGTTTTACAAAGGCCGCGAGGTCCAGGCTCCGTATATCCACACCGAGATGGAGATTTATCAGGACTATCTAGAAGGCTGCCTGACTTTTGAAAACCCTACCCATCACGATAATGGAAACTACACACTGGTGGCTACCAATTCACTGGGTTCGGTCACCAAAACCGTCTTCGGGCATTTCCTGGAAGCGCCGCCATTTTTGGAGGAGGACGGTAGGGTTTTTATGCAGACGTGGTATTTTTTTTTTTTTTTTTTTTTTCCTTTTTTTTTTTTTTTTTTTAAATCACTTAGTTATATAGATACTTGGGTGGAATAAATGGATTGTTTATCTTTACCTGTCGCTTGTAACGTTGATCTCCTTTAACATGCTTTTTGCTTGTCTCTTTCTCTTTCTGTGCCCTAGAAGGAATGATCGAGTACGGTGAGTGTTTCTTTGGCACGGAACCTTTTCAGAATCTTCGGTTTCAATTTTCAAAATGCGTTTGCTTGACCCTTGTGATTCTCTTTTTAAAATATGATCAATATAATGATGCTTTATACACTAAACGAGAGCCATCAGCTGGCTACCAAGTGCTCCCTCTAGATAATAGGAAAACAGTCTCTGTCCTGTCATGTGTCCACCAATACAGGGAATTCTGATTTGCCTTAAATCCATTCGGTCCCTGCTTATTAAACGCTGTTTTAGACTGGCACAGGGCAAAATATAGTAAGGAGAGTAAAGACCGAACAAATAGTTCGAAAAGCCCAGAGGACGAAGACCCTCGCTTCCTGTTAAAGCTGCATTGATATCTCTTTAACCCATGGCTCCTATTCCATTATTGGACAATTAATTAGCTCGGAATTACCCTTTGATCTCGAGTGTTGAACTCGCCAGACTACAAAATGCACTTCGCTAGAGCCAAAATGAACCTGGACCCGAGTTGTCCTCGCATTGTACTCCCCTTCTCTTTAATAAATCACACGCTCCTATTAATTTCCACAGCTTCCTCAAAAGCCACACGTGAATATTCACCTTAATGCCATGACATTTCCCTTGCTCTATAGCGAAGCCTTTAACAAAAGCCCAGATTTTACTTGCGTATTGTTTCTTGACACCATTTAAGATCCTGTTTTTTTTTTCCCCTCTTTTTTTTCCCCCTTCCTCAGGAGACCCGACACCCGGGACCGATGTGAACAGGCCAGATGAGGACTCGTTCGGGGTGAGACATGTGTTACATTTATGTGTTACATTTATTTACAGCTCAGCACTGTTAAGCTTTCTTTCCCGTACACCCCGAGCGTTTTTTTCTATACTCTGCTCCGCGTTAACGCCATGCTGTTCTTAATTACCCGCTCCGCTGCTCCCTCTGTTCCCGTAGATGTCTATAGCCGTCGGATTGGCCGCTTTTGGCTGCGTGTTTCTCATCGTGATGTTCGTGCTGATCAACAAGTACGGCAGGCGCAACAAGTACGGCATGAAAGGTAGGAGACACCCGGCACGTCTGATCCGCCCCCGAAACCCCAAATCAGCTCCTTGTTATGTCTTAAAAAGGCCTCGTTTAAAAAGAGGCTTCCAGTAGGCAAGGCTGGTTAAATGGCTCAAAAGACAGACTGCCTTTGACATATTAGAGGACAAAGGTTATCTTTCATTTTAAATAAAGCTCAGAAATCGAATTTTACCAGCGATTTCTCCTCGCAGTCTTTGTTGACATTTCGGAATTTCTGAGGAGGTGTATTTCATGTGAAATTTAGATTGTGTTCAGTCTTCGTGTTTAATCTGCCATGTGGCACTTGATTTTGATGGCCTTACGGTGAAGGCCGATGCATGTCCATGCGCCGTCTCATCCAATCTTCTTAAAGTTTACCTTAGACCTTACGGTAATATCACCCATGTGAGTGCTGACTGGCTGCTGGGGATAGGGGCTGAAAATAAATAAATAAATAAATAAATAAACCAGCTCTGCCTTTATTCCGACGTCAGAATAATATATGGAATCGCGGTGCTTCATTTATCTTGAACTACTGTTTGAAGGATTGTCGTGACATACCACATTCATGGCTTTTGGCAGACACCCATATCCAGACTTACTTACATTGAGCAGTTGTGAGTTAAAGGCAGTACTCAAGGGCCCAGGTGTGGCAAATTGGTAGAAGAAGAATAGAATAGAATCGTCTTTATTTCTCACATATACATTACAGCACTGTGAAATTCTTTGCCTGTTAAATAATCTGTATCATGATGCTAATCACTTTAGTGAAACTAGTTTAAGCAATAACAATAAAAATGCAAAAAAAACATTTGGATACGCATGTAGATAATACCAAGGGCACAATGACTTAGTGGTTAGCATGTTCGCCTCACACCGCCAGGGTCCGGGTTCGATTCCCGTCTCGGCCATGTGTGTGTGGAGTTTGCATGTTCTCCCCGTGCCTCAAGGGTTATTTCTCCGGGATCTCTAGTTTACCCCCTCTCCAAAAACATGCACGGTAGGTTGATTGGCACCTTGGAAAATTGTCCCTAGTGTATGAATGTGTGTGTGTGTATGTGTGTGTGTGTGTGTGTGCCCTGCGATGGGTTGGCATTCCATCCAGGGTGTATCCTGCCTTAATGCCTATAGACGCCTGAGATAGGCACAGACTCCCCGTGACCCGAGGGAAGATCGTGGGAAGATCGGATAGATCGGATTTTTAAAGCGGTAGAAGATGAATGAATGAATGCAGATAATACCTTTTGGTGCAATTTGTAAGTATTTGAGCATATTTTGCTCTGTATACTTTTATTAGACCTTCCTTTGAATACTAGGAACATTTGTATTAATCCTTGTACTTCCAGCCTGGAAGAAAACTTTTTTTTTTTTTTTTTTTTTTTTTTTGGCAGACGCCTCACACACGTGGCCTGATCCAACTCTTACGGCGATTATTATAGCTTAAAAGTTCATGTACGGTATTTTGCATGTCCATATTCAAACACGCGAGATGCCTTTTTTATTTATTTGGCAAGTGTCCTGATCTTTTTAGCGCTGTGTTTATATAATTTTATGATTTGCATATTTAATCGAGATGGAATCTTGGCTCAGTTCTATTTATAAATGAATTTTTAATGAAATCTGACTGCGGTTTATTCGGAACTGTTTGCGTTCTAAAAAAGAATAAATAGTTAAGAGTTCACATAATTGCCTGTAAGTGTAACTGAAAACAGTTTTGTTTTGCTGGCTGATTATGGCCCTAATTTGGGTCTTGACTTTTTTTTTTTTTTCTTTCTTCTGCCATCCATGTTCACATTTCGCGGATCTTGGATTACTCCCTCGGAATTCAGATAGCCAGCCTTTCACCGGCTCATGCACATCTGTTGTTTATCACAACACCTGTATAAATTAAGGTGCTTTTTCATGTACATGAGACGGATAGGAGGGTAAATCGGGACGCGTCGTATGCATTTGACATAAATTAATAGACTAGTGGGTGGAAGCTCGCGTCTAATTTGCATTAAAATCGCCAGATTTATTCTGGCTTAAACGATTTTGTTGTAAATGAGATAGACCATTTGCAATTAGTCTATTCAGCCAGACTGTGCTAGAGAATCTGGTCATTTCTCTCTCTCTCTCTCTCTCTCTCTCTCTCTCTCTCTCTCTCTCTCTCTCTCTCTCTCTACAGAGGGCTACATTTATATACAGAGAACACTGCACTGCAAAACAACTGACGGCCGAACTGGCAGCCTATTGGCAAACGCACCTTGTTCACGCACAAGTGCACAAGCGCAAGATATTGCCGTGGCTGTATCTTGTTTGGAAAAGCTCACAGGGTTCAGAAAGTTGTTTTTCCCAGCACAAAACAGAAGATTCAATCAGATTAAAACTTTCAAGATTCCGAAGCTTATAGTTAGATAAGTGCACTGTGGGTATAGACTGACTGAGGCCGAGATTGAGACTAAAATGAAATCAAAACAATTACGTCCCGAGAGTGCTATAGAAAAGAGGGGGAAAAAAGTGTGGCGCGAATTGTATGAGGATAATGTGAAAAAAAAAGAAAAAAAGGGAAGTGAAGCAAAATCTTGTGAAGCTGGAGGTCTTTTACAACGATCACTATCGAACAATCCCTAGCGTTTTAATACCTCGACACTCTTGATAATATTAATTGCTTATTAATTCTACAAAATAAAACCAATATAAATGTAATCTTGAGCACAGTTGTTGCTTGGATTTCCTTGGCAAAGCCTTTTATTCGTCATCTTCTTCTCTGCCTTATTTATTTATTTATTAAAAAAAAAAAACCCGCATGAATTTCACTGCTATTTTGCTTACATTCTATGTATGTATGTATGTATGTATTTATTTATTTATTTACTGAACCCATCAGATACCATTGTTTACCAAGTTCCTGTTCAAGCCTCAGTATACGAGCGCTTTTGTGTGTGTGTGTGTGTTTTAAGTGGAATGCCTCATTATATACTGCACTCCATCATGATCGACAAGGTTGAAGAGCCGTGAAGGAGGCGGTGTTCAGACTGTGACGTTAATATGGGGCCTTTTTCAGCATCCCCTCACTCCAATAATAGACCCACTTGTCCTGTTTTTTTTCTTCTTCTTCTCCTCGTATCAGCCGGAGGTCTTAGGCAGTCATTACCCGAAGGCTGTATGAAGCCGATTTGGGCCTGTCTCAGGCGCTCTGGAGCCGTGTTTTTTGGGCTACTGGAGTTTGATCACAGCCTATTCCTAGGTGCCAAAGATAATCACAGTGTGTACACAGTTTTTGTGTGGATGTGGGGTTTTTTTTCTTCCTCTTCCTGGTGAGACCCCCAGATTGCAATTAAATCACTGCGGGGGTCGCGTGCAGCTTTACATACGATTGATTTACCTGCCATTCAAACATGGCTGCCGTCTAACGTCTGCCATTTTAATGATTGTGCGGCTGCTTTAATTCTCTTGTGCTGAGTGCCTGGGGCTTTGATTATAATAGCAGCTTGTATCTGAGTCCTAAGACTACAGATGGGGGGGGGGGTGGCCATTCTTGTCAATAACAGTATGATCACTACGATTCGTCTTGGAAGTCTAATTACAGGGAAAAAGGGGATCTTGTTAAAAACGGCATCATTTCGTGTTTTTAATTTGATTCGATCTAATATTAGATATATTCATTCATTCATTCATCTTCTACTGCTATATCCGATCTTCCCTCAGGTCACGGGGAGCCTGTGACTATATCAGGCATTTATGGCCATTAAGGCAGGATACACCCTGGATGGAATGCCAACCCATCACAGGGCACACACACACACACACACACACATTCATACACTAGGGACAATTTTCCAAGGTGCCAATCAACCTACCGTGCGTCTTTTTGGACCGGGAGGAAAGCGGAGAACCCGGAGAAAAACCCCCTGAGGCACGGGGAGAACATGCAAACTCCACACACACATGGCCGAGACGGGAATCGAACCCGGACCCTGGCGGTGTGAGGCGAACGTGCTAACCACTAAGCCAGCGTGCCCCACTATTAGATATATTTTGAGTTTTTAAATTTGTGCATCTTGTCAGAAAGTGTTTTTATTTTTCGAAATACAGCGGCTCTGACGACAGTGTCGACTCTAATTCATCTTTGCTATTTCTTATTGAAAAAAAATGGCATGGCAGCCTTTACATAATGTAAGACCAACAATAAATAGGTTTGATAAAAAAAAAAACAACTGAGGCAAATTGTTATAGTGAAAAAAAAGCAGAAGAACCCTTCAGGAAGTGCCGTATATTGGAATAGAAACAACTTGTAACACTACTTTTCATCAAGCCGCAGCACTCCATCCTACTATTTGAAGACGTGTGGTTTTTTTTTTGGACGAGGATATTTCAGTCAGAATTGTTGTCATTTCTGAATCAGCATCTTTACTATACCTCATTGTACAGTACATAAAGCAGCCTTAGCAATAGACATGTATTTATTATTAATTCTAGGTCACTTACCTCTAAATCTTATATGCATCATACGGATCGCCATATAACTATACAAACGCCCCGCTGAAAGATTCCTCCAGGAAAACTTCAATACTCTTTTTGTTTGTTGTGTGTGTTTGGTTTTTTGTGCTTTTGCTTTAGCAGTGGTGTACCGCAGTGGCGGAATGTAAAGACTCCAGCAGTGGAGTCTTTTTCCTTCGCTATTTTCAAATAAAGTTTTCACGCATCTTTAATACAGAGTATATTCCTTTTTGGAGAAACTTTTACTTCGCTGTATTTTATTGCGTAACTTTGTACTCCGCTGCATTTCGGAAAAAGAAAAAAAAAACATGCTGTTCCTTGCTACTTTGAAGTGAATACATAAATTACATTAAACGAGAAGCTGTCACAAGACCACAAGCCCAACTCCATGATTGTGGTGGAAGTGTGTGTGGAATGAGAGTACTCTCGCTGTGTGCCTGTATACACTATTGAAAAATCTCGATTCTGTGCCGCAGAATGCAACGTTGTATCGCGTCAATTATTAAAATACAGTTCTCATACGATCATTACTCTTACTTTTGTTATTTAAGTATATTCACATATATAACGTGCGTTATAAAAATGCAAAAAGAGTCTTGAACATGTACTGGAGGAATATTACTGGAGCACAGTGCTGGCCTCTGGACTGGAAAATCATGGGTTCAAAAGCCCACCATCACCACTACCAAGATGCCACTAGTGGGCCCTTGAGCAAGGCCCTTAACTCTCAATTGCTCAGTTGTAAGTCGCTCTGAATAAAGGCGTCTGCCAAATGCTGTAAATGTAACCTAAATTTGTACAGTGAAGGACAGTCAGGAAGGAAATGTGGTTTGTTATTAACTTTTTTACTGTTCTTCACTAAGGGGTCTAGTGGCTTAGCCGTTAGCACGTTTGCCTCACACTTCCAGGGTGGGGGCTCGATTCCCGCCTCCACCGTGTGTGTGTGTGTGTGTGTGTGTGGAGTTTGCATGTTCTCCCCGTGTCTCAGGGGGTTTTACTCCGGGTTCTCCGGTTTCCTCCCGGTCCAAAAACATACACGGTAGGTTGATTGGCACCTTGGAAAAATTGTCCCTAGTGTGTGAATGTGTGTGTGAGTGTGTGTGTGTGTGTGTGTGTGTGTGCGATGGGTTGGCATTCTGTACTGGGTGTCTTTTTACTCAGCTACATTTTCCGTTATTCACAATTGTATAAAATCATGTGAGCAGAAAGTCACCAATCAGCGTAGAGTGCTCTGTTTTGAACTTGTTTTGATTGGTTGTTTTGATTATCTACATAGCGCCAACATACAGTTCAGTTCAGCAGCAAGCAGAACAATTAGACAGGAATAAATGACGGAAGAAACTCCGGACATCTCCTGTGGCCCGTTAGAGCCGGTTTGAAGCCATTAAAAAGGCTCATGATAACTTTATCAATCGGTGTTTGAGTCATTAATATTATTCTATTAATAGATTGGTGCTCTTAGAGTAACATTAGAGTCGTTTCACATAATGATAATAAATGATAATAGGCGCATTAACGTAAGGATGCTTAAGTACACAGGGAGGTGGTAGAGCAGTAGTTAAGGCATTCGCCTCTGGCCTGGAAGATTGCAGGTTCAAATCCCACCACCCCCAAATCCCACCACCACCAACCCTTGAGCAAGTCCTTTAACCCTCATTTGTTCAGATGTAAGTCGGTCTGGCTAGGAGTGTCTGCCAAGAGCAATTAGCTACGTTTAAGGGCGAATACGTTTACGCAATGAACGTTTGAAGGGAGCACAGAAATAATGTATCTTTACCTCAACCATTTTGTCCACCACTGCTTATGTACAAGAACCATAGCTGAAGTAAGTTTAGTTTATACTGTAAATGCAGTCTTTAAACTTACATAGTTGAGCCTAATTTAATCAGCAAAATGAAACATAGATTTAAAAAAATCAATAATTTGCTTTAACAACAAACATTGTGGTTAAAGCAGAAGTTTTCTGCAATTATATCTATTTGTTCATTAGAGCGTTGTTAGCTTTCATTTGTCTTGCTAAAAATAAAAAGGTTTTATCTTCCTATGTACTTTCTTCATGTCGAATTTTTTAAAAAAACAACCTGACCTTTGTTCCTCTGGACTAATAAGAACGACGATCCTGGAGAACAACTAAACATCCTGTTCAGAGCAAGTCCAGGGAGAGAACATAAAGCAATATGTTAAAAAAAAATAAAAAAAACAAATTCAAACAGGACACAGGCTAATTAGCTTAATGCACAATCCCTGTAGTATATTACACTGATTTCCTCCCATATGGGACATTTTGCTGGAGTGCCTTCCATATAATTCATTCTGCCATTACCAGGGTCGCTATTATTATTTTCCTTCTTCAAGGAGCTGCAGGCTACGGCTTCGTTAAAGGCTGGTGTGGGCTGAGGTTTTTTTTTTGGGGGGGGGGGGGGTTGGTTGATTGAGTCCAATCCTTTGGCCGTGTTCCGTCTCTTTAATTCAATCCCATTTCTTGATCATTGTATGATTTTGAAGTTGTGGTCATAAAAAGACATGAGAGTTTCCTTTATAGCTAGCGGAACTGAGACTAGATAATATCTCATGGCTGGAGTAATATTGCAGAGCTTTTTCTGCCCAATAACCGAAGAAGCAGAAATTATCTAGTAGTGACTCACGGCTAGCACATTAGGAACTGTGAGATGGGTTTTCAGAGCTGGATAGATGTTGCTCTTGTGTGTTAATATTAGTGGGTGAACCTCCATGTTGTGTCTCCTGACCCGATCAGAGCATTGTTTTGTTTTGGGTTTTTGTTTTGCTTGTTTTTAACAGATTGCATGTGTAGTGAGTGTTATGTCATTATAGGAACGGGATCGAGAATCGAGTAGGATGTTGAAAGTCTGTTGGTGAGGTGCCTATGCTAGCTCAGACATGTATTAAAAATAACAGTTCTGGAATGAAATATTCATACATATTTAGTGCAAATGTCCTCGATCAGCCAAGACATGTTTGGTGTCCTCGGAGATTCTTCTTTAGTTTTGTACTGGCGCTATAATGTAGCTAACAACTTTGCTTTTAAAGAAACGACTACGTGAAGGCCTTGTTAAGACCTTTGTCAGCTTGAAGTGAACAACCAGTAACCCAGTAATGAGGTAATCAGGTTTGTGAGGTAAAAACCAGAACAGGTAGTGTTGAGGAGTAACTCGTTACATGTAACGCTGTTACGTAATTTTATTACAAAATAAAAGTAACCAAGAGGGCACGGTGGCTTAGTGGTTAGCAAGTTCGCCTCACACCGCTAGGGTCCGGGTTCGATTCCCATCCCGGCCATGTGTGTGTGGAGTTTGCATGTTCTCCCCGTGCCTCAGGGTTTTTTTCTCCGGGTTCTCTGGTTTCCTCCAGTCCAAAAACATGCATAGTAGATTGTTGATTGGCACCTTGGAAAATTGTCCCTAGTGTATGAATGTGTGTGTGTGTGTTTGTGTGTGTGTGCCCTGCGATGGGTTGGAATTCCATCCAGGGTGTATCCTGCCTTAATGCCCATAGACACCTGAGATAGGCACAGACTCCCCGTGACCCGAGGCAAGATCGGATAAAGCGGTAGAAGATGAATGAATGAATGAATGAATGAATGAATTAATGAATAAAAGTATCAGTAATCCATTACAGTTACTGTGGGAAAAAAAGCATGTACTAAATTACAGTTACTTTTGGAAATGTTTTACAAATCCCAAAAAACACTGTAAAAAAAGTGTGTTTTGTAAATTTATTTCATTTTTTCTGGTGTTTTATGAAATGATTTATGAACAAATGATCCCTTTGTCTTTGGGAGAAAGTCTTTACATTTACAGCATTTGACGGACGCCCTTATCCAGAGCAACTTACAACTGAGCAATTGAGCATTAAGGGCCTTGCTCACGGGCCCACTAATGGCAGCTTGGTGGTGGTGGTGGTGGGATTTGAACCATGCGATCTTCCGGTCCAAAAGCCAATGCTTTAACCGCTGAGCTCCTCCCACCAGTCTTTATTTTCTTAGTAAATTCATTCATTCATTCATTCATCTTCATCTTCTACCGCTTTATCCGATCTTCCATCGGGTCACGGGGAGCCTGTGCCTATCTCAGGAGTCTATGGGCATTAAGGCAGGATACACCCTGGATGGAATGCCAACCCATCGCAGGGCGGCACACACACACACACACACACACACATTCGCACACACATTCATACACTAGGGACAATTTTCCAAAGTGCCAATCAACCTACCGTGCATGTTTTTGGACCGGGGGGAAACCGGAGAACCCGGAGAAAAACCCCCTGAGGCACGGGGAGAACATGCAAACTCCACACACACATGACCGAGACGGGAATCGAACCCGGATCCTGGCGGTGTGAGGCGAACGTGCTAACCACTACGCCACCGTGCCCCTTCTTAGTTAGTTATACAGTGTAAAACTTTTAAGTGTGAAACCGCACAGCTGAACTTTAAAGATGAAAATCACGCTCGGGTCAAACACTTTAGGAATGTTTCCACTGTTCTTGCCAACCTTTTGATCGTCGTATCACTGCTGCCGTACGAGGTTAGCCAACTCTTCACTCTAGAACTGCAAAATACGCTGCGGGCTATTTTGCACTCGCCAGTTAACTAAAGCGTTCCCTGCCTATGAGCGGCTCGGTGTTTCGGTGCCGCAGAACACGAACGCGAACACGGCGAGCTGCTAGCACAGGCGTTTTTTGCCGTTTTCCGAGGCTAACGTGACATGTAGTTTCATCAACAGATGGGCAAGAAGAAAGAAAGGGGGGGGAGGATAAACTGACAACACGGCGGATAAAGAAGCGGCTCTGCGTTCGGCGCATCAGCGTCGCTGGATAAATACAGCTTTCTCTTTGGTGTTGTACCTCTCCATTTAGCAATTTTGAAAAGATAAGTGCCTCACTTAGCTGCAGGTGGATATTAGACTGAGCCTCTCCTTTTGCGATTTTGATCCTGTCTGCTTTCCTGCAGTCAGCGCGCAATTGTACGAGTCGCTAGTAAAGTAAAGAAAAGTGCTCCGAAATGGCAATAAAAACAGAGTGCAAGGGCACCGGTCAGGCAGTCGTACTCGGCTGGAGTAGCTTCTCAAGACCAAGCCTCTGCTATCAAATAGTGTAAATTCAGGTATTACGCTTGACCCGTGTCACATTACATTTTCATTTTCACGTCTCCATCTAGCATTTTTTTCCCCTAAACTCGTGTCTCTGCGGTTTGCCGCTCTTGTAGCTCATCTTCCTTCAAAGTTGGAACATTGAAAATCGCCTCGCCGCGCGTGTAAAGAGCATTTTGCCTGAACATTCCTATCTGCTCAACCCAGGCAGTAAAACGCTTATATTAAAATCAAACGGAACATTCTGCACGCCATTCACGTACAGTTTCCTCAATGTCTCACAATTACCCGAATTCCCCTCATTTAGACAAAAATCTAAAATCAGCCTCAGCCTTCCAGCGATGACCTCACTGTGCCTTCGGGGGGAAAAAAAACACACACAAAAAAAAAAACAGTCTATTAAATGTTCGACTGCATGAAGGCTTTGTTTTTCCCTTCCCTTTAGTCTCAGATGTGTGTTTGTCTCTGTGCTACAGATCACAAGTCAAATCAATCAATGGAGCTTTTAATAGCTCTCCCAGACTCACCTAGAGATCCTGCGCTTGCAATAAAAAAAAAAAAAAAAAAAAAAAAAAGGAGCTCAATGAAATGTGAGCATTAATAAATGCTTTTCGACCTGCCTTGAAAACAAGACATGGCGTATTCTCTACTGTCATTATAGTCTCAGACTCTCAGTCTTTCAGACACTCTTTCCGTGCCGGCCTGCCGAACGGCGCTCTTCACGCGACCTCAACCGACGAGAGTAGGGGACGCTGGGAAGCAGATATGGGGAAAGTGTCAAGGTTGTCCTCTTCATCCTAAGCGTGCGTGAAATGGAGATGGAGGTGTGTTGCGCGGCGGAGACAAGCGGTCATTACTGGCTACTCAAAGGAAGCGCAGTAAATCAATTTAACGACCGCAAAAACGGCCCGATCCCCACTGCCACAACACCATTAAACGTGATTTAGAGCGGCGTAACGCGGCGCACGCTTTGATAATGATGGGCGTGATGATATGCAGACAGCTCAACACCACCCTTCCACCCTGAGGAGATTTACGCCGGGCCGACAGGTGCCCGAGAACGTGGTTTCGTTGGGAAGTTCGTTTCATTCCTTTATTTTATTTTTCTCCCGCACGCAAAAAATACATGCGAAAGGTTACAGAACGATCTGTTCGCACCCTTGATTCTCTAGTAGAGTTTGTTGTTGTTGCAGGGCCATATTTGGTCATTCGGTGACCGGCCGCGAGATTTTGAAAAAAAAAAGACTAAAACAATTAACAATCCGTGCACGTGTGAACGCTTGCGTCTGGAGCGCGGAGCTTCCTAAAGCGTGTTGACGCCACCTGTACACTGCATTAACAAAAACGTGGGGGCTGTAGCGGAACTGTCATCTATAATAGGCAATTTCTGTGATCATCATGGTGTGTTGTCACGCCTGTCACAGGAGATGTGGCGGTGGCCGGCGCCGACTGCTAGAGGGAGTGAGAAATTCCTTTTTATTTCCATGCTACATCAGGACTCTCCCACACACTCCTTGCTGGCGTGCAGCGACTGGACACTTGATTTAATGGAGCCACTACAAGCCTCGTTTATCACGACCCTTGCCCGGGCGACGCACAACAGAGATACGCATTCGCGCATCCATTTTGCATATTTCTCTTTTTTTTTTCTTCTTCTTTGAAATGGCATCCCAGCATGCTCGGCTAGCGTCTTTTTTAAATAACACGATAGCATCTACTAATCAGTCAGAGCATTAAAGTGTAGAAAATGCATTTCTACGATGATTCCGTGGTACAGTTCTGTAAGATATCAATTTGATAATGGCAATTCATCATATTTAAAAGCCTTGCTGTTTAACTCAGAGAGATGTTCCCTTCATTAGGAGCACCTGCACATCTGCGCAGTTGTTTGGCGCAATGCCTAAAGTCATGCAAATACAGCGAAAGAGCTTCAGTTAATGTTCGCATCAGAAAAGCAGAACGGGTGGGATATATATATAATATATCTATATATATATATATATATATATATATATATATATATATATATATATATATAAAAAAAAGTGATCTCTGTGACTTTAACCAGGGGCAGGGTTGCCGGTGCCAGATGGGCTGAGTTGGAGTATTTCTGAAACTGCTGATCTCCTGGGATTTTGGAGTGAAAAACAACATTATGGTGTGTGTGTGTGTGTGTGTGTGTGTGTGTGTGTGTGTGTGTGGGTCTGCTGGCTGAAACACTCTGTTGATGAGAAAGATGAAAGGAAGATGACCAGGCTGGTTTGAACCAACTGGAAGCGTATAGTAAGTAAAAGGATCAACATTTGCTGGCAGAAAAGCATTTCAGCTGGGAGAGACGATGCCCATCACAGAAATGAGTAACACAGAGACCGTTTTAAAAAAGAAATAATGTTTCGTTGTAGTTATAAACGCTGTTATTTGAATGTTTGTTGTCTTTTAAAAGGCAGTTTTTTGGGGTTATTCATTCATAATCAACATATATTCGTCTTCTACCGGCTTGATCCGATCTTCCCTCGGAGCTCAGGAGTCTTTGGGCATCAACGCAGGACACACCCTGTATGGGGTGCCAACCCCTTTCAGAGCGCACACACATACACATTCACACACACACACACACCACACACACACACACACACACACACACACACACACACACACACACACACATTCATACACCAGGGACAATTAACCTAGATTACAATCAACCTACCGTGCATGTTTTTGAAACCTGGGGGGAAACTGGAGAACCCGGAGAAAAAACCCCCTGTGGCACGGAGAGAACATGCAAACACACACCACACACACACACACACACACACACACACACACACATATGTGGAGGTGGGAATCGAACCCCGCCCCTGGAGGTGTGAGGTGAACGTGCTAATCACTAAGCCACCATGGCCCCTCTTATTGTCTATTAATAAATTCTTTATTTATGGCTGTCAGTCGAAAATAAATATTAAAAATAATAATAATAATCAATAACAATAAATAATAATAATAATAATAATAATAATAAATGTGTTTCATTACATTATTGTGATGAATTCACCTGGACTTATTGTTATCTCTTCTAAATGTAAGTTAAATGAATACATTTTTAGTTTTTAATACTCTAATCCACATGGGCAAATGGTGGAAACATTTCTGGAATTGTTTTTTTTTTTAAGTAATGTGGTATTGGATTGGATTCGAGAGTTGTTGTTTTACAACAGTAAAACTTGTTTAGTGATTCTGTTTTTTTGTTGTTGTTTTTTTTTATCTGAGTAAAGAAATGGAGGATGTCGTGAATAATAATAATAATAATAAGAGTCTTTATTCGTCACATATACATTACAGCACAGTGAAATTCTTTCTTCGGATATCCCAGCTTGTTGTTGATAACTAGGGTGAGAGCGCAGGGTCCGCCATGATACGGCACCCCTGGAGCACAGAGGGTTAAGGGGTCTTACTCAAGGTCCCAAGGGCGGCAGCTTGGCCATTCCGGGGTTCGAACCCGCATCTTCCGATCATCAGCAGCCCAGCGCCTTAGACCACTGAGCTACTCCCTCCCCTATATAAATGCGGGTCACTGGTTTTAATTTTGCCTCTTTAATTTATTTCTGAGGGGCACGGTGGCGTAGTGGTTAGCACGTTCGCCTTACACCGCCAGGATCCGGGTTCGATTCCCGTCTCGGCCATGTGTGTGTGGAGTTTGCATGTTCTCCCCATGCCTCAGGGGGTTTTTCTCCGGGTTCTCCGGTTTCCCCCGGTTTAAAAACATGCACGGTAGGTTGATTGGCACCTTGGAAAATTGTCCCTAGTGTATGAATGTGTGTGTGTGTGTGTGTGTGTGTGGGTGTGTGAGTGTGTGTGTGTGTGTCCTGCGATGGGTTGGCATTCCATCCAGGGTGTATCCTGCTTTAATGCCCATAGACGCCTGAGATAGGCACAGGCTCCCCGTGACCCGAGGGAAGATCGGATAAAGCGGTAGAAGATGAATGAATGAATGAATTTATTTCTGTATATTTTTGATACAAACAGAAATATCTGCAGCATTAATCTTGCGTTAATAACATGTTTGCTGTTAAAATGTATTTACGTTATTAAATGCGTTATTAAACACGTTATTAAGGCGTTCGTTTTGACAGCGCTGGTATTGACATGTTGTATATGTTCTAGGCAGGTTTAAAGGAGGAAATCTTCAGTTAAACATAGAATGAGTACCAAACCCAGATGCCATCGTGTTACAGTTCTGCTTGGAGTCCCCTGTATGTTGCCTGAAGCCCCACCCATTGTCTCCTATTGGCTGGCACACACCTGAATCAGAATGAACACTCGGCATATTTAGTTTTTATTGCAAATTATTTTTGATCTCAGTGGAAAAGTACGAGGGCATCCTACCAGTGGATTCTGGTCTGAGGAGCCCATTTATGTTGGCACTGAACAGCATTAGAACATTGTAAAGATGAAAATAATAGACAAAATGAAAATGTAAGAAAGCAGTCGTTGGAGGAAATAAGAGGAAATGAAAACAGCACAGTGCATTAATGCAGTCGGTGTATACAGCAAAATGTACCACAAATAAGGTGTTGCATAATAAAAAATAAAAAAAAAGACAAACAAAGATAGAAAGAACAAAAGACCTTATTAATCAATTGTTTCTTGTCTATACAATCTATCAATTTGGATACTGACCAGGCTCCAAAAAATAAATCTAAATAAATAAATAAACTGTAGATGGTCCTTGTGATCACTGCTTAAAGCACATTTTCACTTCACTTCGTGTTGAAGTTTCCTTATTTCGCAATAAAGGCGCATTTAAACGACTCGTTCAATAGAAGATGGATACAGGTTGAAGTACAGAGCACAGGGGAGACTTTTTTCTTTTTTAAAGGGGCAGTGTAATTTCATCGCTCATTAATTCTTCCTCTCAATTTAAGTCTCAATGCTAATTCGTTATGATTCAGCCGTTCAACCAGTTCCGCTTTATTCTATTTTCTTTTCCTTTTTTCACCTGGCACTTAATTCTATGATTAGCACCTGTAGTAAAAGTAGTTAACCAAACTCATACCACCTAGAAAATGATGCCAGTTAATTTAAGAAGCTAATATGAGTGGGAAAAGTGACACAGCAGAGGTCAATTGAGATGTCAGTCAAGGAAATCAGATCAAATGGAAACAGTCCCCAGCAGGGACAGGAAAATAGGACACGTCAAATAGCTTCCACGGCCGCATAATAACGCTCCAAATGAACGCTCCGCAATTTCTTTACCGCATATACGCAGGCTTTTTGAAAAAAAGAAAAAAAATGTCACTTTTCCGCCTTTATCGACATCATCGACTCTTTTAGTGTGCAGAAGAAGCGGCTCTTACTGTACGTGTGCAAACGCAAATGACGAATCTGGCGCCTTCTAAACGCAAATCCTGAAAAAAGAACACGACACTTTGGCACAGGGGCGGATGCAAATCACCGCTCTTATTTAACACGAGCGCTGTAGTGTTTGTCGAGCGCTACACTGCGAAAAAATCGCTTCCTGAAAATAGATCTAATTGTTTGAATCCCAGATGTGGGTGGGAATCTCGCTTGTTTGCTTTTCTATATCACAGAGAAATAAATTTTTAAAAAATGACGTCATCGTGCAGCGCGTGTCCATGTACGTGCACGTGTCCCCTGTGTGTGTTAGACACGGCTCCCGGCTCCTGTCTTTTCTCCCTCGGGGATCCGGAAAAAAAAGAATTGCACTGTTGGTGACCTCTTTTTGATTCCCCTCCTTTTCCTCCTGTGGGAATACAGGGACAATTCTGGCACTTTTTATGTCCAACACTTTCATTCGCCTCATTTTGATCTTCCGTGGGGGTTGGATGGGGTCGTATTGGGGGGGAGGGCGTATTCTGATCAACATTAATGTGAACGACAGGGAACACGTGGGATAAACGTTTTTCGTAATCAAGATTTAAATTTTTTTTTTAAAGTGTGTTTGCTTATGGAGGGGCACGGTGGCTTAGTGATTAGCACGTTCGCCTCACACCGTCTGGGTTCGATTCGCGTCTCAGCCATGTGTGTGTGGAGTTTGCATGTTCTCCCCGTGCCTCAGGGGGTTTTTCTCCGGGTTCTCCGGTTTCCTCCCGGTCCAAAAACATTCACGCTAGGTTAATTGGCACCTTGGAAAATTGTCCCTAGTGTGTGTGTGTGTGTGTGTGTGTGTGTGTGTGTGTGTGTGTGTGTGTGTGTGTGTGTGTGAGTGTGAGACCTGTGATGGGTTGGCATTCCATCCAGGGTGTATCCTGCCTTAATGCCCATAGACGCCTGAGATAGGCACAGACTCCCCGTGACCCAAGGGAAGATCGGATATAGCGGTAGAAGATGAATGAATGAATGAATGAATGAATGAATGTATGCTTATTATTTTGTCTCCGGCTCTTTTAGGGAATTTTTACGGAGACGGAACTTGCTGAGCGTTTGATGGTAGTTTTTCGGGAATCGGGGGTGTAGCTATGCAGAGCACATCTACTGCACGACTTATATATTCTATTTCAATTTCTGAATACATCAAGAGCAACGCTGTAGAGAAAGAAAAAAAAAAGAAGCCAAGATGCGTTTCATTGCATCAAAGATACATTTAATCTTTTACATTCGTCTTCCGTTTCAAGTTCTTCTCCGGGTGCAGGTTCTCGTACTGGATGCCAAAGACTTGACAAACAGTAGAAAACCCTTTTTTTTCAGATCTTTTTTCCAAATCGCAAGCTGTCCAATTTGCACCTGTTTATCTTGTTATAGCCGTAGATTCCTGTTTGTCGGCTGACAGGAGTGGACAGGAGTAACGCCTTTCTGTTTATCGCCGATATAAAAAATTGTTTATTCGAGTTACTCTAGACGGCTTGATCGCGTCTGCCAATTTTCCTCTGACCTTTTTCATCAATACAGCATTTCCATCTGTCAAACCAATGCCCAATGACTTTGTTATTCGGTTTGTTTGTTTGTTTGTTTGTTTGTTTGTTTTTTTCATCTTTCTCTGCAAATTTCTACAGATCCAGGAAGATCAGCTACCAAAAGACAGGTCGGGTTTTTTTTTTTTTTCCCCCAAGGCAGAGCTGCTGTTTTTCAGGTTCCGTTTTAGAAACGATTAATTGACGTAATGCACCCAAATAACGTCCGTTTCTACTGGACACCTCTTCGAAATAATCCGAGCGAGAGAAATAAGCCAGACGTATCTGGTATGTACATCGTGTCCCTTCATGACATTCCAAATCGAGGGAGCCACTTGTCAGACAGCCCGATCAATTCTCAGGCCGAAACATGTCGATTTTTTTTTTTCCCCCCTCGGTGTTAGAGAATAGAAAAGACACCTCCTATGGAGACATCCTGTGCCTTCCCCAAACTGAGAATTGCTAGTGAAGAAATATGGTTAAATGCTTTACAGACTTTCATTAATCGTTTAAAAGCATCAAATAAAAGAGTATTTTATTTTGAAATAAAATCATTGATTCGTTTAATGTGATTGAACTTGCTTTATTTATTTATTTTTTTCCCAGGCCTCTAATGCTTGTAAGACGGTGGATATAATCTTTCATTTTGAAACATGAGTAGTTTGGAATGAAACCGCAATGCTAAGAGACTCTACAGTTAGATGATAAAGTTATTTGTCTCGGTTTGTGCGTAGCAAAAAATAAACAAATAAATACAAAGGACTTCCAAAAAGATTGCAAAAGGAAAAGCCGGAAAGTGTTCACGCAAAATAAGATGCAGAAGAGGAACGCTGGCCAAGGCTTTATTGAAACAGCAAACGAGGGCTGTTTGCTTTCTCTCAAATGCAGATAAGCCTGAGGCAATGTTCCACAGCCTCCACATTGAATATTTATATCACTGCAAATAGGCTAAGGTGTGAATGTGTGTGTGTGTGTGTGTGTGTGTGTGTGTGTGTGTGTGTGTGTGTGTGTTTCCTTTATGCAGGACTTTTAGATAGGCCAGAGCACATTTACGGACTTTTGCTGTTTTGTGATTATAAAAAAAAAATGCAAGTTTATTATTTTATTTTTCCGCCCATTCATTCAACAGATGCTTGTGTTTCGGAGCAGCGTACACACGGAGTGAGTACAATCCAAATATAGAGCTACAACAAGAGCCAATTTTGGTGCAGGAGTTACATGGGTATGCTTGCTTTCCAGAAATATCACCAGACAGCTGTATGACTTAAGGGAGGAAACTCCATTTCAATGCAAGTGCACAAAAAAAATACAATACAGTAAGTACATACTGTACAAGTGAAGGACAAGAGCAATAAAGGAGATAAAAACATACATAATTAATATGTCACACAAACGACCACTGCGTCGTGATAAGGTGGGAGGGGGGGGAATAAAAACGCATTTGACACATTTCCTGATTGTTACAAGAGCCTGTATAAGACAGTTCAGTGTATTGTTAAAGCATTTTATGTGTGTGTGGTGTGTGTGTGTGTGTGTGTGTGTGTGTGTGTGTGTGTGTGTGTGTGTGTGTGTGTGTGTGTGTGTGTGTGTGTGTGTGTGTGTGTGAACTTGCGGAGTAAGACTTTAAACCATGTATCCTGTAGCCCTGTAGCAAAAGTCCATTTCGCTCTGAAACGCTTCTAAAACACTGTTATTTTCCGGCTCCTCTAGCATGTCTGGTGCAAACAAAAAAAGATATATATACACAATAAAAATACAGCTCAAGAAGTTAGGAAATACTGGCAAATGGCTTACCAGCTCGAAATGATGGACTCTTAGCTCTACCAATGGTTTAATGGTAGCCAGGCAGAAAATGTCAGAACTATAGTTACTTTGTGAGGAGGCGTGTATTAGTTGAGTGAGGCTTTAAAAACAGCACTGCGGCTAAACATACGGCCCGAAAGTTAGCAGCTGGGATGTAATTTTGCTCTATAATTGTACTGCTGCTGTTCTTTCATCAGCTATCAGTTCATCAATAAAAGTAAAAACCTTCTTGAATGAGCACATCGAAGGTGAAGGTGCCAAACAACAACAACAACAACAACAAAAGAAATATCACCCTGGCTGAATTAGAACCTTGAACCTTCTGCCTATCAGAAGGTCATCAGGTAGGCAGCAGCCACGTCATTGATTAGTAGCGGAAACATTCATTCATTCATTCTTCTTCTACCACTTTACACGTCTTCTCTCTCGGGGAACCTGTGCATAGGTCACGAAGTCTTCGGGAATCAAGGCAGGATTCCTGTATGGAATACCAACCCATCACAAAGTGCATACACACGCACATTTACACGCTAGGGACAGTTTTCCAAGGTGCCAATCAATTATCATGCATGTTTGTGAACCTGGGAGGAAACTGGAGAACCTTGGAGAAAACCCTCTGAGGCACAGGGAGAACATACAAACTCCACAAACACATGATGGAGATGGGAACCGAACCCCTAATCCTGAGGTGTGAGACGATCGTGCTACCTGAAACATACTTTGAGGATATAGTGGCTCCTACTTTTTATAATCTTTTAATAATATTGTGTTGTAAGTAATGGATCTAAGATGTTAACATGCATTGTGCTAACACATTTTGAAAATGATTTTGAAGAGTGTTTTTGATTAAACTGAGGGACCTCTACTCTACTTCTTGTTTGTAAAAGAAAAAGAGAATATGGTGGCTGTAGAGTAGTTTTTTTTGAATAATTTCCTTCTTTTGTATGTTTGTAATAATATAATAAATTAGTAAAGCATAGGTAGGGTCTTGCTTAAGGAGCGTTATTTGAAAAGGAAAAAAAAAAACAAATCCATTATATGTTTAAAAAGAAAAAAACAAATAGTACAAATAGTAATGGACAATTACATTCTACTGTAGTTTTGCCTCCAGTCGTATTTCTTAACAACCATCCGGATGCATGAAGCTGATTGATGCATTGCATCATTTTTTTTGTGAGATATCAATAAAATCTCTATGGCTATGATCAGTCATTTCCTTCTGGATGGCAACAATCCATTACAAAGTATTCCCTAAAATAGCATGCATGTACATCTCAGATCATTTTGGTTCATTATATTTAACTCTATAATGCCCACATTACCGAACATCTTTTTTGACATGATGTCTTAAACATGCATGTATTTAGATTCGATTCCTCTTTATCGTCACTGCACATGTGGGTACAAGACAACGAAATACAGTTAGCATCAAACCAGAAGTCCATTTCATATAATATATAATCAGTATATAACAATAAATACTATTTGTATATGTACAGTTTAAAGAAATATATGGTAAATTGCATATATAAACAGTTAAAAAAGGGAGAGGTAATACAGTGAGAGTAAAAGAGCAGGGATAAGTATATGTAATATGTAAAATATATGGTTATTTACATATTTTAACAGTGTAACAGTAATGGAGGTAAATGAGAAGTGATAAGTATATACACGGTATATAGAAAATATTGATAATTACACACACATATATATATATATATATATATATATATATATATATATAATATATATATATATACACACAGTATCCAGAGAGGTGGGAGGTGATACCTCTATGGTTAACGCCTCTGGCCACCACCAAAGCTTACGCACTAATGGCCACCTGACCAAGCTGCCACTAATGGGCCCTTGAGCAAGGCCCTTAACCCTCCGTTGTTCTGTTGTAAGTCTCTCTGGATAAGGGCATCTGGCAAATGGCGTAAATGTAAACGTAGTACAGAGTGTGTACAAGTGACCATGATAACTGAATTATTTGCATTTATATATATACTAAATATATATATATATATATATATATATATATATATATATATATATATATATATATATATATATATATATATGTAACTGTACACAGAAGGATTTTATACAAGAAGAAAGAAAGACATTCTATACACTGATAGGGTTGTGTGTGTGTGTGTGTGTGTGTGTGTGTGTGTGGTGTGTGTGTGTGTGTGTGTGTGTGTGTGTGTGTGTGATCAGGTGGAAGTCGGGTTCAGTAAGGAAACAGCTGTAGGGAAAAATCTGTTTCTGAACCTTCTAGAAAGTACTGTATGATTAAGTAATAAACGAAGCTGTGCTAATGAAACTTGCACTGAAATTGACTTGACAGTGGTTCAGAAAAACTCTGCTGGATCAGCTTTGTAGCGCTACAAATCTTTACAGTTTGCTGTTGAGTGATGTGATAACTTAGACATTCAAATTAGAACCAACTTTGTGAGCTATTACAAGGCCCCAGTTTAAATGCTTATTACTTCTGTACAAATCTAAGGGCTTAGGTGTGTGTGTGTGTGTGTGTGTGTGTGTCCTTCCCAAAGTCTTGGCGCAACCCAGTTAATAAAACTCACAATGTTCTAGCTGCATATCTTTTACTACAGCTCCAACCTCGGAGGGAAAAAATGCTGAGACAATGCTTCCTTGCAGCCACCTGCACTGCTACTCGAGTAGACTCAAACAATAATTACATTTGCTTTCGGCCTGACGACTGATTGAGCCCATTATCCTAACCCAGATTCGGCGTGACACCGGCTCACCTCACCGAATGGCTCCGCTACAGCTGTATTTTTAGACCTTGCTTGGCCATGTGTGTATTGGGAGATTTTATTTGGCTGCGTATGTCTGCTCTGTGCCATGTGTGTGTGTGTGTGTGTGTGTTTTCTTTTCGCTTTCACTCTGTTCAACACACAATCTGATTTAAAAACAGACATAGAGCCATCTGCGATACAACTTACCTATTATTGTGTCCCAGTTGTGGAACATGATTTGATATGAGAGCATTAAACGAGAAAGAAGCGTGTCTTATGAAGGAACAATCCTCAGCCTGAGGGCATTTTCACTTTTGGATCGAATACAGGTGCCTGGGATTGCTTGATTTTACATTGGAGGATTTAAAAAAAAAAATTTTGAGGGGGGGGGGGGGTGCGGGGATTCCAGAATTACAGGGACTGGGAGAATCTCTTTGTGTTTTTGTTTGGTTGCAGCAATCAAATGATGAAGAGCAGTACTTTCTTGATAAGAGACTTTTTTTATTTGTAATGGGCCATGCAGGAAAGGAAGGATGCAGAGCCGATACTCACACGGGCGGAAGGTCCGAGGTTAAGGAGGTCTTGGAGAAGTCTGGTAGAAACGGGTCTTGAAGGTGCTGAAGATCAGGCAGGGCTAAGGAGTCTTAAGAGAAAACCTATCGAGACAAGCTGCCTTGATAGGTTTGAATGTATCTGGGGCCTTTAAATAGGAAGCCGTAAAGGCCTTTCACCGGGCGTAATGGTCCCGGAAGTGTTCTGGCGACATGACAGTTCTGCATACAGTAGGTGAGCTGATTACAGCACTATCGTTCCTATTAAAGTGCAGCTTTGTACGTCTGTATACTGGCCAGTACATCACTTTTTGTAGACGGAAAGAAGTGGAACCAATCGCAATAAATGGTTTTGACAGCAGATAGTCATTCAGATAGTTTTTCATTCCCACACACCATTATTAAGTATACTGTGTAAAGCTGCTTATGACAATGTCAATTGGAAAAAGCGCTCTACAAATAAAAGTGAATAGATAGTTGCAAGGCACAGTGTGGTGTCGCATCATGGTTAAGTAAGAAGTGTTTCTCAGACCACTATTTATTTATTTTTTTACGAAGATTAATGTAACGATTCACGGGTGCGAGCTGGAAGAAAGAGCGACAACCGATCACCAAGCAGAGAGCCATTTTTATTGCTTTCCACGCGTGTCCCGGTTCTTTCCGTCCCTCGTAACCATGCCAGGACACACCCACAGTCTCACCCCGGATGTCCGGAGATGGCCACTCACGCAGTTTTCGCCGGCGTCTTCCCATCTCTTGCGTCCACTCGGGTCTTTACGGGCCGGCACGCCGTTTCCCCCTGCGTCCACCCGAGTGCACCTGCTGATCACCCCGTCCGCATTCCGGCTCCCGCCGCGCTTGTCGGCTTACGCCGACCTTGCCGCTCCGCTCCCTGTCTCTCTCCCTCTCTCCGCCTCTCCTGACTCTCTCTCCGAGCCTGTTGTCTCTCGCCGGACAGAAACGAGTGTTTACAGTTTACAGTTTTAATAGTTTTATCTAGGGATGTCCGAGCTTTCCCACCAATGGCTGGTTTTCATTGCCAACAATCGAGGGCTACACATGATATTAAAAATGCAGCCTGTTAGATTTGGTTGGTGGGAAAACACCCACACAGGCCCTTTGTTGGGAAAAAAAAATGGACATCTCTGGTGTAATCTAACAAACTATTCGAGTTCAATTCAAAATAAACCACTTTGTGGGACTGTTTCCTTATTGCTGGTCATCTCAAACAGGGTCTCGGGGGCTGTAGGCCAACACGTCTGTAGCACAATTGTAGCGCAAGCACATGACTCAGCCATAATACCACGTTAATCAACAAATAATTAAAATTCCTTTCACCCGGCTACAGAGAACAATCCCCTACCAGTAAACCCAGCAGCAAAAGCAGCATAAACAACGGGCGCAGGCCAAGTGAAAATGGATGCCATATTTAATCAGCTTAAACAGCCCCTGTCGTTGTAGCGCCTGTTATTGTATATTTGCAGTCCTCGCGGAAATTTCCTCCAATCACTTTTCAATTGTATAAGGCTGACAGATACGCGGCCATATTAGAGCTGCAGAGTAAACAGGTGCCTATTTGACACGGATCAATGTGCCGAACAAATATTTCCCTCTAATACGTTATATAACCTTTAAACGGAAGTAAAGTTTAAGTCAGTACAATTACCTGACGAATAATTACATTTCCTCTATCTCTCCAATGGAATTTACTACAGGGGTCCTCAGGCCATCCTACCTGAAGCATTTTATTTTACCAGACACGCGATT
>JACRUU010000023.1:9757443-9949943 GCA_030449085.1 Kryptopterus vitreolus
CCTCTGGTTAATTCAATGCACGCTTAATTCCGTTTTTGATTTTCTTTCGAATGTATTCTATCTGATGAACATACTTTCACGTCTTATTCATTTCCTCGACACGGAACACCTAGGGCTATTGTGAAAACGCTTCTGAGACAAACCATTACCAGCTGAAACGCGCACGCTCCACATTTAGATTTTTATGTGATCCGATATGTGCTCCCTGCTCTCCCTTATGTCTCGAATGCGTTTTACACCCCCATAAACGAAATGAACAATTGCACTGATGGAGAGGGCATAAATTTTCCGAGGCCTCCTTGACGAAGGACGGTAAATATTGATGTCCTCCCGAGACGTCTAACAGGAAACAGAGAAACCGGTTAGCATAACAGTAAAGCTGAAAATACTGTACGCTATAATATAAAGCCTGTGCATTTATCTTGTGCGGAATGTTTACAGTCCGGGTTGGAAATTCGTTCTGCGTCACCAAGAAATTGCAAAAAAAAAAAAAAAAATGAATGAGAAAATTTCAAGGAAAAAAATGTTTGTTTGTTTTTTTTAATTAAATGTGAAAAGTAGAAACCTGTAAAATGTTAACATTTAGATTGTAAATCTTTATTTAACAACCTCTTCATAGACCATCTTCGTCCAGATTCATTTCATACTAACTCACGAATATTGTGGATACTGAAGAATTTCCTGCAGGATTAATATAGTTTTATCTTATCTTATCTTATCTTATATCTAGTCTATCACATTACCATTAAAATCTCTGTTGAGATCTCTTTTGCCAGTATTTATACTGTACACTAGTATCCCATTCAATTCTCCAAATAAACAGACAATATATATATATACTGTATATATATATATATATATATATATATATATATATATATATATATGATATATATATATATATATATATATATTCATATTTATATACGAGCCATAGGAGGCACATATGAAGAAGGTAAACAGGAAGGACATCAGGTTGAGACTATTGTGTTGATAGTATCACGCAGGCTTCAGCGAACAATGAAATATGAATATGCAACTTTCTTAATAACAGCCCGAAAGAGGCATTTTGGGAAACATCTCAAAATAAATTCATCAGGGTATAGCTGGATCAATTACAAACAAAAATGATAACCGCATAATTACATAGTGTTCATGTAAACATAAAACAAATGTTTTAGTAAATAAAATCACGGCAAATTTTTTTGATAATGTTCACAAAATCACATTAATCCTACGGACATTACGCACGTACAAAGTCTGCAACGCTTTTAATACAGAGACGTCACATCACATTACAATTTCAATTCTTAAAGATGAATCCTTTTTGATTATTAGTAACACGTAGAAATAAGAAAAACCAGATTCCGTCAAACTGTGCAAATATCCTTGAATGTTAGGACCCGATTTTCTTATTCACATATCGATCCTCATTTATTTAAGGAGCTGGTGCGCTTGGGAAATGAATATCGCCCTGGAAACATAAGATGCACTAAGACTCCACTAGCACACTATGAATTTGTTGTTTTTAATTTATTCGCCTCGGCAAATTACCATCAAATGTCCTGCTAATTGAGACCCAAATCAAATAATCCCGGACAAAGCATTCTAATTGGCAGACAGGGCCGAGCATGTATTTCTGATCTATCTTATTCTCTTCCTGGTTTAAAAGAAAAACAACAACAACAACAACCCAGAGATGTTTCAGTATGCTCTTTGTTGTATATAGGTCATTGTTATGCAGAGTGGCATTCGAATCAAACATATTCCAAAAAGATATGCTCCATGATACATGTTTCAAAAGTAAAACATGACTAATAACGCTAGGATTGTTTAATTAAGGTCAAGGCCAGGAAGGATTGCCAGGACATTCTTAAATCCAAGAGTTTTTAACTTATTTATGCCCTGATTCGCTATGAATACCAATCTATGTGGTTGCTTCCACCAGTTTAATTAAGGCTGAGGCCTCTGTGAGGTGGATTCACAATTTTAAGGCCACCCTGATGAGAGCAGAGCGGGCCATTGCGTGTCACGTTGCTTCACTCCCGAAGTTACCCGGGTTAAGTGGTTTTCTTGGGGGCGGCGGCTGTTCGAGGGCAAGTGCAGTGTAGAACTGCCGTTTCACCGGGACGAGGTCAGAGTGCTATGGAGAATCTGGACTATCCTCGACTCATCATGCTGCGGAGATGCAGCATCACAGCGAATGTAAATGAGGCAGGAAACGATAGGCATGCAATTTCCTCCGAGGTTCCTGGAGATTCCTGACAAATCAGAAAAGTACTTACAGCGCGAGGGCCATTGAAAATGACCGCATATTAACAGCCACTTTTTATTTATTTATTTATTTATTTTTGCAAAACATGCCACAATATCGGCGGCCTAAGTTTATGTAAAAGAAGACAGTTTTGTTTTCTTTCTTGAACTCTCCTGTTGTTTTTCGGTAATTGGTTTGTCTCACCACGGTCACATTTTCCCCATGTGAAGACGCAGCAGTGTACAGTGTGCTTAGTAGTAAACATAGACGAGTGCCTAAGGGGTTTGCACGATTCAGTATGGACTTCTTAGCTACAGATTGCATGGAAATGATTTGAAAAGGCTTTTTTTTTGGCGCTATAAAGGCCGCAGGATGAATATATATAGATGGCGGGGAGGACTTTCCATTAAAGTCGCACTCAATCTCAGGGATGGTCCATGAAAAAGATAGTCAGTCAAATAGCAGAGACTGGAGTGTGTTTTTCTCTTCACTGAAAGCAGACGACGCACTAGGACCAGGTCTAAATGACACTTAAATCTTATAGCAGATAGTACATCGAGAGTTGGAACTACAGGAGATATGCCACCCGTTTCATACCTGTTTTGGTGATGAGGTGGCTCAGTGGTTTTAGGTGCTGGGAAGGTCATGGTTCAATCCCGGCTATCTCCAAGCTGGCACTCTTGAGCGAGGCCCTTCAACCTCTGTGCTCCAGGAGCCCTGTTTCATGGCTGATCCTGTGTTCTGTCCTCAGCTTCCAAACAAGCTGTGATATGCCAAGAAAAAGAATTTCACCATGCTGTAACGTGCATGTGACAAATAAAGGCTATTCTATATTTTGAAAAAGCCAACAGCACTATAAAAAACATACCGGTAAATAAAATAATAAAACTTTTTGAAAGTGTGCATATTTGAAAGTGTGTGCGTACTATAATACCCTCTCCGTAGATCTATTTCACCTTACATGACAGTAATGTTTACTGCTTTATTCTGATTGGTCAGAAGGTTATGACAAAGCATTTTTCCAGTAGTTTTCCAGCTTGAAGATAATGTATGATATTTCCCTCACATTATACATTTCTAAAATAACAAATCCACACAACACTTAACAAGTAATATTACTAAGAATGTTATGTGTCAGTGTGGGTTGCGTTAAACCCGAAAACAAATGACTGAGCATGCTCGGGTACATACTGTTATTCTGCGGTACATTCGCAATGTTCTGTTTTTTCGTCCCCAGGGCCTGTAGCAGTGATCAGTGGGGAGGAAGACTCAGCCAGTCCACTTCATCACGTCAATCATGGAATCATCACGCCCTGCACGCTGGACGCCGGACCCGACGCCGTGGTGATCGGAATGAGCCGTATCCCTGTGCTGGAGAATCCGCAGTACTTCCGGCACGGACACAACTGTAACAAACCCACCACCCGTGAGTCATCTACACATCGCTTTTCACTACCATGGGTCCAGAAATGTGAGGAACTCAATTCATTCTTTATGAGCTCAATTTCCAGATCACAGATTACACAGATTATGGGGCAGTCATTAAACGCTTTTTTTTTTTTCTTCCACTGTCAGTGATGGCTGATCGTGATATTGAATGGTGCAGCCAAGACCAATTCCACTACAGGGTCTCATTGCCTGGACATTAAACTATTAGGCATGTCAGAAACAGACACACTTCATTTATTCCCACTTCCTTTTTTATTGCAAGTCATTAATGCACACCAGTCATGCTTCCTATATTTTTTATTTAAGTGCTACAAATCCTCCAATCACACTGGGCCCATTTCGAATAGCGAGCATGCTAAATAGTATCGCTGGCATTAGACCTATTGTTCCATCCATTAAAAATTCAAAATATCTTTTGCAAATATTACTTAAAACGGAACCCTATAAGCATGAATTTCATTTTGTATTTCACAAGCGCAGAGGCACGGTGGTTTAGTGGTTAGCTCGTTCGCCTCACACCGCCAGGGTCCGGGTTGGATTCCCATCTCATTCATGTGTGTGTTGAGTTTGCATGTTCTCCCCGTGCCTCAGGGGGTTTTTCTCCCGGTCCAAAAACATGCACGGTAGGTTGATTGGCACCTTGGAAAAATTTTCCCTAGTGTCCCTGCGATGGATTGGCATTCCATCCGGAGTGTATTCTTCTTTAATGCCCATAGATGTTTGAGATAGGCACAGGCTCCCTGTAACCCAAGGGAAGATCGGATAAAGCGGTAGAAGATGAATGAATGAATGATTTCACAAGTGCCTATATTTCCCATCATAATGCAAGTTTATGGGTTCAACAAATCAATCAGGTTTCACAGAGTTCTCTATGATACATCTTCAGTTTGGGATAGAAGGAAAACAGAATTATCTTCTCATGTGTGCTCTTTTGTATAACCACTGACGTTCTCATGTCCAAACTAAAAATATATCCAGTTCAAGTGACCTTTGGGAGGGTGCATCTCAGTAGTTTAAGGCGCTTGGCTACTGATCGGAAGGTCGGGCCCTTAACCCTCTGTGCTCCAGGGGCGCTGTACCATGGCTGACCCTGTGCTCTGACCCCAGCTTCCAAACAAGCTGTTATATGTGAAGAAACTACTTCACTGTGCTGTAATGTACATGTAACATTCACTCATTCATCTTCTACTGCTATATCCGATCTTCCCTCGGGTCACCGGGAGCCTTTGCCTATCTCAGGCGTCTGGATGGAATGCCAACCCATCGCAGGGCACACACACATAGTAACAAATATGGTTTGAGGTTTGAGTAACAAATATGTAATAAATAAAGGCTATTCTTCTAGTGTATTCTCTACAAAGTGCGTAAGTAAAGCAAGTCTTCACAAAAAAAAACTATAGAAAGTTTTTCATTAGGTTTAAAAATTGATGAGATGTACTTATGATACATACTTAAATAACACATAATGTGTACCATTATAACATGGTTTAGTAAATTATCGTTTTTTTTATTAAATTGTAATTTGTAACGACTCTTTATATGAATTTCTTTTTTTTTTGTGAGATTTTTCCACACAATACTGTCCTTTTTTCCTCATTATTCACTTCTGCTAAAATCTGCACACAGCTGCTGTTTGCCTTCGGCTTCGGAAAGGTCAAAAAAACACACCCTGATCCAGACTTCTGTATGCGGGTGCTCTAGTCATTACACCGATGTATAGTGTCATTACTAAACTACTATGTGTAGTAACACGCAAGATAAGCCGAAGTCGCTTCTATTAAAAACAGATGACTCACGCGCGGCACAATCCTGCTGTCATTGCAAATTGTACTGGCACAAATAGCACCCTATTGTTGGCCAAATGGAAGTTCTTGGCTGCACTTTTGATCATCGGTGCTGCTAAGATTTATTTTTCGCTCGGCCGTGTCTCCCGGTGGCGAAGCGCATCTGCACGCCTGAATCCTAATGCAGATTCTTCATTTACATGCTTTCAGATAAATCAGAACACGTCGTCCTTTTGCCACATAGTCCTTAGCGATGTTTGTCACAAATACAAACAGTAAAAGCAGGCCAGTTCATTGAGATGAATTTCCCTTTTTTTTTTTTTACTCACAAACACCACACACACACACACACACACACACACATGCACACACAACACACACATTGATATTCCCAGCACACAGCAGCAGTCTGTTCACTGTGAGCACTGTGATGGCTATGTGGAGATCTCAGAGAGAAGGAAGAGGAAGTGAAATTAAGCTCCCATGAATAAATTAATACGCTATTCTTTATAGATAATATAAATTCTTTATGGCTCATGTGCATCGCATGTAAACTCTCATCAAACGAAGCGGCAATTTTGCACTGACACTTGTCTTTAAAAGGAATGTGTGTGTGTGTATGTGTATGTGTGTGTGTGTTTGTCTCCTGCGTCTAGATCGCTGTTAGACTGCTGTTTAAAATTAGAAACACATTTGGCTCAATCTGTTTTCCATTTGGCTCAAACACACAATGTTTCATATGGTGATGAAGTGCAATTTCTCTGGGAAGCGATATTTTCATCCAGAATTTTTGGTACTTGGTTGTTGTTTGTCGCTTTTTTTTTTTTTCAATCTCGAAGCTCTATGTATGATGACTGACTAATGATATTTCCTTTATACTTAAACTGTGTGTGTATTTGCCTCTCAAAAAAGACCTTAATAAGAATGTTTGAATGAGACATTTATTTACTTTGAAATAGTTTAAAATAGCTATTCAGTGCTTGAAAATAAAAATAAATGCTATGTTCAAATATAATTCCATTCTAAAAAAGAAAAAGAAATGAAAGTGGTTCGATGTGTATACATATTCAGGAAAGTGATGGTTAACTAAACTAACAAGTAACTCCTTGTGATTTGTGCTGATATGTTTAAATATGACATAAAGGAAATAAATAAATAAAACACTATGTAATATAAAGCATTAAAAACCCACAGCTTGAACAAGAAGCAAAAATAATTATAGACTCATAGACCAGCATAAATAATAAAATATAATATAAAAGAGCAGAAGGGGGTACGATGACTTAGTGGTTTGCATGTTCGCCTCACACCGCCAGGATCCTGGTTCGAGTCCCGTCTCGGCCATGTGTGTGTGGAGTTTGCATGTTTTCCCTGTGCCTCACGGGGTTTTTCTCCGGGTTGTCTGGTTTCCCCCCGGTCCAAAAACATGCACAGTAAGTTGATTGGCACCTTGGAAAATTGTCCCTAGTGTATGAATGTGTGTGTGTGTGTGTGTGTGTGTGTGCCCTGTGATGGGTTGGCATTCCATCCAGGGTGTATCCTGCCTTAATGCCCATAGACGCCTGAGATAGGCACAGACTCCCCGTGACCCGAGGGAATATCGGATATAGCGGTAGAAGATGAATGAATGAATGAATAAATATAAGAGCAGAGTGAACGGTAAGGTATAAATACACAAGTATTAACAGTGTTGGGGAGGAACTATTTACATTACATTATGTTACATAATTTAATTACAAAATCCATGTAACAGTAATTTGTTGCAGTTACTGAGAAAATAAATGTGTAATTTAATTACAGTTATGTATGAAAATGTTAAAGATTACAAATCGGGTTCCATCTGAACAATTTCATGTAAAATCATTGCTGAAACGTGATTTTGATTTGAATGATGAAATCTGCTGCAGTTTCATTTTGAAAAATATCAACTATAACTTAAAGTGCCACCTAGTGGACAAATGAAAGTAATCACATGTAATCAGTTACTTTACTTTTATAAAGTTTTGAATAATAAATGTAATAGATTACATTTGTAATCTGTAATCTATTATATTTCCAAAGTAACCTTCCCGACACTGTGTATATCTACTAATAAAACTATATATGTAATATATCTACTGTACTAATGACTGTCACTGATGATCAGGGTCTGGAAGTCATGAGGCGTGGAAGGTAAAAATGCAGTAGCTTGTGGGAAATGTAGTCCCGTTTCCACAATAACCAGTTAACAGTTAACCAGCGGTCGCTGTGTGATAACATTAGGGAGGGTGTAGCTCAGTGGTCTAAGGTGCAGGGCTGCTGATCGGAAGATCCGGGTTCGAGCCAAACTGCCGCGTTTGGGTGCTTGAGCAAGACCCGTAACCCTCTGTGCTCCAGGGGCACCATATCATGGCTGACCCTGCGCTCTGACCCCAACTACCAACATCAAGCTGGGATATGTGAAGAAAACAATTTCACTGTGCTGTAATGTATATGTGACCAATAAAGAAAATTATTATATATTATTATATTATTATAACATTAACCCCAAACAAGGGATAAATATGTTAGTAACAAAAAAAAGAAGGGTGAAACACCTCCTGATAGAATACATTACCGTTTACTGTACATTCAACTTCAAACTTCTTAAATTCCTTCTCCTATTTGCTGCTCATAATATCTCATTTTGCCTATGCAACAATCCAAGATACGTAGAAGTAAAAAATCCTTCAACTGTAACATTCAGAAAGGTTTTGCTGACATAAAATTGTTAGATAAAAACCCTAAGAACAAGAGCATTTATTTTACTTATTTATTTTTTATATGTAATCATTATGAGCAAGTCAAAACCGCTATTAGCCCTCCAGCTAATCGTAATTCCTATCCAAATGCTGAATTACTATAATCTTCTTTGCTCCCTTTTTCTGAATATAATTAAAACAATGCAATGTTTAATTCTGTATTGTACTTGATCAGAAAGGGTTTAATCTATCATTTGCTACGTCACCACAACTGAACATGCTTTATACTAATTTTCATATCTTAATTTGATCACAATACAGTAAAAACAGTCACACAGGAACTTATATATTTTTTATGTATAACTATAAAAAGAATATGTGCAATTCCTTATATGGTAGTGATTCCTCTGAGGGAAGTGACATCGCTAGTGTCAAAAATTTCAGTAAAGCTGTTTAGGTTTGTAATATAGGAAAAAGTGTCAGGTGGGCTTTAAGCTTTTTTAAGTCTTAACATAAAAAAAATGGCTGCTGAGGGAACATGGTCTAACTTATCTCAGAGACGTTCCACAACATTAAATGTTATTACAAATGGATAAAAAGTATGATACTTCATTCTTGTGTAAAAAAAAAAAAGTTTTACGATATGGGAAAATCTTCAGTGTGCAAGGGTATTCGGTTTTCTCTGCAACATGACAAGCTGCCTTTCGTATCACTTTTCAAAAAGCCTGCTTTGTGGCGTTCCATGGCATGAAATATAGCCATAAGTACATTAAAAACTCTTTTCTAATATAATTCATTAATGTTGGGAAGTTGCTTTAATATAAAAAAGAAGAAAAAATGAACCCAATGGTGAAGTGATGTTCTAGGACTCAATCTTAGGGTGGTAAGAGCATCAAACCACTCTGTCATTGATTATTTTCTTTCACCACACCCTAACAGCATATCCTATTTTCACTGCAGAAAAAAAACCCTGAAATCTAAGAAAGGAAAGAAAAGCTGATTTCTAGAAAATAGGTCTTGTTTTTTTTTTGCCATGAAAGATAAAAAGTCTTAAAAATCCCATTGAACATTAAAGTTAAAATATTTATGTTCAAATAGAATGTTGTGCTAATTTTAAGGCTTATATCAATAATTTTAAGAAAGGTTCTAACTTGTGTTGATAATTCCTGGAAGCCGGGTCGTAGCTCAGGGGTTAAAGCTTTGGCTTTTGGACTGGAAGGTCACAGGCTTAAATCCCACCACTGAGTTGCTACTAGTGGTTAAAAAAAGCTTTTTTTTTTGTCTGGTTAAAGGGTCCGGTAGAATTTATTATCAACTAGATATTAATGCTAGTTTGCTTACCACATTGGCACATTTATTTCATTGATTTTAGTACACTTTAACTAGATATAAATGAATCTAGGTGGGCAGGGTGGATTAGTGGTTAGCATGTTCGCCTGACACCGCCAGGGTGTGGGTTTAAGTCACGTCTCAGGCATGTCTGGGTGGAGTTTGCATGTTCTCCCCGTGCCTCAGGGGGTTTTTCTCCGGGTTCCCCGGTTTCCCCCCCGGTCCAAAAACATGCACGGTAGGTTGATTGGCACCTTGGAAAATTGTCCCTAGTTTATGAGTGTGTGTGAGTGTGTGTGTGTGTGTGTGCCCTGTGATGGGTTGGCATTCCATTTAGGGTGAATCCTGCTTTAATGCCCATAGGTGCCTGAGATAGGAACAGGCTCCCCGTGACCCGAGGGAAGATCAGATAAAGCGGTAGAAGATGAATGAATGAATAAATGAATCTTGCTTGTTTTAAGAGGGGGGGCATTTTTTACAGTGTTCGTTCATACCCTTAATGAGGAACTAAATAAACCAGTCATTTCTGCCGTTTTTAAAGCTACTCGGGGGCTTTTTATATTCATACAGAAGCCAAACAATCCTAGCTTACCATGAGGTCTCGGGAACACTCTGACGTGGGAAGTAGGAACTTCTGAAAATACCGAGCTCCCAGCTGTCATGAATGCACTAGTCAAAACATCATCAGGATGTGTCATAAACGCACTTATATGCTGTAGCAAGCTTCTTTGAGCAGAAAAATATTTCCAGCTTGTCAGTCAGGTGTCATTTATTTGACTCCACGCTGAGTCTCCATGGTACAACGCTGAAATAAATTTTCTTGTTGCCGTAGACACAGCCCCCACCCACCCACCTCCACCCACCCACCCCACCCTCACACACACACACCCTCACCCGCAGAGTCTCATTATAGATAGGACCTTTTTTTTTTCAACTCCTGTGTCCAGACAAATTAAAAAAAAAAAAAAAAACAGTAAACATTCAATCATTTTTGTTTGTAAGAACAGACGTACGTAACATATCACTTGACATATAAACTCCTCGGAATGCACCTGGGCTTATCTGGTTCTTTCAACATCAAGGCACAGACAGGCACGGGTGGGAAAAAAGGGCATGTTGATACTCAAGGTCAAAACACACAAACAGGCAGAGGTGGAACAAAGACACAACAATTTTGGTAAACATATAACCTATACATACAAAAATGAAATGAAGTGTGTATATATATATATATATATATATATATATATATATATATATATATATATATATATATATATTTGGTTGTGTGTGTGTGTGCGTGTGTGTAAAGTATAAGGTAAAAATATACTAGAAAGAAAAGAAAGACGTGCCAACGTCCAGGCACTGAGTTCTCTGCATCTGTGTGGAGCTTCATTTCCTGTGTTTTGCCCGAGGCCAGACTCCAGGGGCTCTGCCTCTCTCAGAGGAACTGCCTTTCATCCCAGCTAACTTGCTAGCTAACATCCACAGAGTCTTCTCTCTTCCCAATATTGCATTCTTTAACAGAATTGTCTTTACCAGAATGAATATTTAATAGTTGTTCAGTATCAATTGTTAATGTGGCTTTCAATCAACTATTATTCCATTAGTTCTAACCGTAAGACAGCGGCAATTAATGTGCATATATAACCGTTACAAACAGCATATGCAAACAGACATGACATGACATAGCCTCACCGCAGATTTTCCATGGCAGCCTCTTATGCATCTTTTTTTTTTTTTTTTGAAAGTTTGTACCTTTATACACTCTATGGTGATTTACTCCCAGGTAATGGAACATGTCAATACCATGTGATACGTTTAACACATTTGGAACCAAGCCAACACTCGTTTAAAAAACCCTGCGCTCCCCGAGTCCTTTATGTGTCAATCCAGCTGTAGCTGTTTGTACATGATATATGACGGAGGCACTTTTGCATTTACTAGAGATCCACAAGCTCAACCTCCATATATACACTCCATTGAAGTGCTTGTATATGTCTTGAATTTCTTCTTTTTTTTCTTCTTCTTCTTCTTCTTCTTCTTCTTTTCTCCCTACCAGCTGTTGCCTGAATCAGTCATCCAATTACATCACTTACCATCTCACATTATAAAGCCCATGTATGTTTAAAAATACCCAGAGGCCTTAGATCATTCTGGAAGAAGATTAGAAGGCAAAAAGATCAGAAGTCACTTTTAAAAGTAGATAATTTTGAAGTAAAAAAAAAAGAAAAAAAAAAAAAAAAAAAGAAAAAAAAAGGGAATAAAATCAGGGCAATCTGCCATTAATTGAAGCAGAAGATTAAAAAAAAAAAAGAAAGAAAGACAGAAAGAATGTTTTGGAAAGGAACCTTTAGAAATGCCATTTCCTTTTATGCAGAGTCAAATCTTTATATCCTTTTTGCCTTTTGTCTTGACTTTTTAAATCAAACTAACTCAGATTCATCACATCCCGTCCGCTGAATAGAGATAATTGGGAATGCAGTGATCGTTTTTATTTTCACGATGACCCGCCTGTCTTTTATTCTCAAGCTATTTTTTTTTCTAGCACAAAGAGCTTCAAGGTAAAATTCGATAAGGACTTAATGCTATTAGCAAAGACAAGAGGACAAAGACATCAGCACCCGGGAAGGAAGTGAATCCAGATAAACGTGCTCTTCACCACAGTAACGCTAGCGCGATGATTTATAATTGTACAACTTCTCAGATCTAGAGTGCACTTGACCTCATTACAGCTACGCAGTGAACGAAATAAGGAAGTGGTAGTGAATAATGGTGTCATGACAAGTAATTCTTTTGACAAACCACAAACATAGAATACAAAAACCTCTCTTCAGCGTCTAATTTGGCGTTTTCATTGTATCCAATCCTGGCATCATATTGCCGTTAGCTCTATGGAAGAAGCTTGCATTGTGAAGCGCGTCGGGGATGGCAGGGAGGAAGGTTAAGTCGCCCCATCGAGCCTTGCGCTGTCAGGTGTGTTGTCAAATGGCTCTTTCGGAAGATGTGACAAAACCGGTGGGCCACTTAATGATCAAATAAGTGAATATAAATGAGGTATTTGAGGCAGGAGTGGAGGTTTGACCCGTCCTCGTGTTTTCCTCGCGTGTCTTCGATTCCTGCATCCTCCGTGCATGACTGATGAGCGCAATAACGACGGCTATGAGATGCTATTCACAGCTCGTGTGCCTTCGCCCTCTGTTGTCAAAGATTTGTGGGCGGAAGTCAGAATTCTGACAAGGTGCCGTGAGAGCTGGCGATCGACAAGCATGGCGCAAAAGGTTCGCTGTTTTGTTTATGCCGCGACCGAATTGGAGACGTGGTGCGCTCCTGTCTTCGGAGCATTTAGGAAAAGAAGTTGTGCAAGGAAAGGAATTTCCAGGGAATCGGTTGGAATGTCTTGACACAAAATCCATATGATCAGCAAAAACTCAAACCAGCACTTCTCGAAGAAACAGCCATTTTATGTGAGCATCCATCCTGATGCTCTACATAAACACATGGACGGTCTCTAATCGTATGCTTTGCGCTGCTATTGCATGATCTGCTCATTAGATAATTATAGGAATGTGCAGGCTTTTAGAATAAACTGGACGTATGTGTGTGTATGTGTGTGTGTGTGTGTGTGTGTATATATGAAGCACTCGACCAACCATTTTACTCGCAACATTTGCGAACATGCAATTATACACTTAGCCAATCATGTGGCAAAATTGCAACACATAAAATCATAAAGATACAGGTCAAGTGATCTCAGTGACTTTGAGCATGACATTGTTATCATGACGTGCCAGATGGGCTGGTATTTCAGAAACCAATGGTCTCTTGAGACCAAATTTCCTAATTTACACGGAGCATGCTAACCGGATTAGAGCCGAGCGGAAAGTTATGCTAAATTAAATCACCACTTGATATAACCGTAACACACTGGAAAAGAATCAAAACAATCACTGCAACAGCTGAACACTACGCCGTACTCCAGTCATACTGATACTGGCCAAACACGGGAATGTACATCATGACATACATGACCAAAAATATATGATGCTCCATAAATACATGATATATCCAGTGTTGTGAAGGTTACTTTGGAAATGTAATAGATTACAAATGACCCTATTTAAAATGTAATAAGTAGTGTAACTTTTCAGTGGGGTAACTTTTATTACGGGGGTTTTGGGGGATTTTTTATAATCTTTAACATTTTCATAAGTGACTGTAATTACGATGATTTATCATAATTACACGTTTTTTCTCAGTAAATGTAACGAATTACTATTACTTTTATTTTGTAATTAAATTACGTAATGCTGTTACAAGTAAGGAGCACGGTGGATTAGTGGTTAGCACGTTCGCCTCACACCTCCAGGATCCAGGTTCGATTCCCGTCTCGGTCATGTGTGTGTGGAGTTTGCATGTTCTCCC
This sequence comes from Kryptopterus vitreolus, assembly GCA_030449085.1. Taxonomy (NCBI): domain Eukaryota; kingdom Metazoa; phylum Chordata; class Actinopteri; order Siluriformes; family Siluridae; genus Kryptopterus; species Kryptopterus vitreolus. The sequence goes on from JACRUU010000023.1 coordinate 9,771,405, forward strand.
CGTGCCTCAGGGTGTTTTTCTCTGGGTTCTCTGGTTTCCTCCCGGTCCAAAAACATGCACGGTAGGTTGATTGGCACCTTGGAAAATTGCCCCTAGTGTATGAATGTGTGTATGAATGTGTGTGTGCCCTGCGATGGGTTGGCATTCCAACGAGGGTATATCCTGACTTAATGCCCGTAGACGCCTGAGATAGGCACAGACTCCCCGTGACCTGAGGGAAGATCGGATATAGCGGTAGAAGATGAATGAATGAATGTTACAGGTAACTAGTTACTCCCCAACACTGGATATAATAATAATAATAGTACTAATACTACTACTACTACTACTACTACTACTAATAATAATAATAATAATAATAATACATTTTATTTCAAAAGTGCCTTTCAAAATTCTCACGGTCACTGTGCAAGACAAAACAAGAAGTACAAAGATAAACAGACAATGTATATGAATGAAAATGCTAAAAGGAACAAGTGGGTTTTTTACGTTTAGATTTAAAAATATATATGTATATATATATATATATATATATATATATATATATATATATATATATATATATATATATATATATATATATATATATATATATACATGATTCTCTATTGCTTTGCAGCTTCATCCAAAGTATTGGTAGAATTTTCAAATCTGACGCCTCAGTGTCATCTCACATATGATTTATACTGTCGAGGTCTGAACAGTATCTTCTCCCACATTAGCTATTTGTGAATGTTGTGTAAGTGTTAATTTAACAAGCGATGTCTTCTTTGTACTGCTTTTCCAATATTGATCAATTTTAGACTTTAATGAGCCGCTCGGAGGTGGATGTGTGAGGAAAATGTGTTACTTTTGTGAGCGTTTCCCAAAAAGCCTTTTGTAACTGTTGATTTTTCAGGCCAGACAAAATCCACAGTCCTTCTTTGTTCATTTCCCAGCATGTTCCAGGCCAAAAGCACCGGTGAACATTAACGGTTAATAAAACATTTCAAAATCGGGAGGAAAAAAACTAAATTGCTGGCAAATACAGTAACCTTTATAACTGTCATACTATTGGACAAAGCAGTTGTACATGTTTAGCTCATGTACAATGCTTCATTTACATTTGTATGCGTTCGGGGAAAGAGTATTATCCAATTCACTTGTGAGGCAGAACAGAGTCTAAGCACAGGGCTGAGAAGGTCACAGCGTGACTTTTTAACAATTCAGTGGTTTGAACTTCCCCGGAATTGAAATGAATTTTTAACGATGGGCTAGATTGTGTAGGCCAGAGATGCATAGACAATTACAAAAGTCACCTATAGTTACATATGAATAGAAATGCCAGGATATGTATATGCTTTTGTTTTACACATGCATTGCTTTTATTACAATTTTATTTCAATAAACAAATCTACTCATGGGGTGGGGGGGGGTAGCTGAAATCCTGTAAAGAATGTAAGTGGCACATATGTTTTTATGATCATGTGCCAGTCCTAAACTGATTATAACCATAACAACTTGATCAGAGCCTCACATCTACAGTGTAAGGAAACTCCATGTAGTTAGCAAGGACTAGTTAGCCGAGTGACTGCATTCCTTATAACATGATGCCAGGTTTGAGAATGTCCGTTTTCCCAGAATTCAGCTGCATGTTCTCTCTGAGCTGACTGTGATTATTGCAATGCCTGTATTGTAATGATATTTCATCCAATCAAACTAGATAGATTACTATATTAACCCCAGTATAAATGAACATAAAGCAATCGTTATCTAAACTAAGAGATGAAATTGTGTTTTATAGAGATATTTAATCATGAATCAGTTGGGGGGAAAAACACCCAGTATTTGTAGCAAGTGTCCGTGTATCTGTTTCTGAGGTTCCAATCTGCTGCTGGAGTAGAAAAGGGTATTATTTGTGAGAGGGAAAGGGGAGATGTTTTTGGTCTGGATATAAAACAGCGACAACATTTATTTTCTAGCAGTTTGGTTCTAACGTGCTGTCAGACAACAGTTCAGGTCATAATGACTGGCCTAAAATGTTGCTGGTTGATTATACAAATATATCCACAGCATTTTATTTGGTTCATTTTGGGATATTTTATTGATTAATAAACGTTTTTTTTCCCACCAACCCACCAAAAATATTCATTTGTTGACAATATTGTGCAACAGAATCACAGAGAAACCTATAACGTGAATTTTTTTTTTTTTTTTTTTTTTTAAAGGATTAAGAAATGTTTAGAAATGAAATTTAACACAAATTAGCAATTTACCAGAAGTATATACTCAATATTGGGTTAACTACAAACATTTAAAAATAAAGAAAAAATACATACCGACAAACGTTGAAAATGATAATGACCTATTTGGTAAAGTACTTCATACTACATATTATAAGGTAACTGTCCATCTGTTGATGGATTTTAGTCCAAGGCTGGTCTATATTTGGACATGGTGTGAGAATGGGGAGGACAGCTCTGGTGTGAAGACTCTTAACAGCACATTTGCTTTGTTGGACACAGCAAGAAACAGATATGTGGTTATTTAAAATGAGTTGTTTCTGGAAATGTTTGGAATGTAGTATATACATATATCTGGAATGCCCCAAAAAAAAGTTGTCATCAGCCATAATGTAAAAAGGGTTAGCGTTAGAGCTTTTAACAACAAATCATTGGTCAGGAAATTTGGCAAGGATTAAACATACGGTATAGTGTAGATCTTTTACCGCACCTGCTTCCCATTATGTGCTTGTTATTGGGTCCTTGAAAAGAGAAAATATACCAAAAAAAATAGCCATCAGGTGTTCACATGTAGTACATCCATGTATTTGTGTGCAAATTGTGCATTTTAGTAATGATCATTATTTTACCTTTGTGTACAAAAAGACTGTATAAATTATACACTTTTTTATAAATGTCCGTGGCACAGGAGGTCTCAGAAGCGCATTTGCGTAATTCTTGCTAATTTCCTGACCAGTTTATTTTTGAGACCATTAAAGCATCGTTTTTTGCCATTTTGCCCTTGGCCATTTTATTTATTTATTTGTTTATTGTGAATAAAGGATCAATGCAGCAAGTTATCATTTATAATATTTATATTTAACAAAGGACATTGTCACAATGCAGCCTTAGGGGCATCTGAATATAAATTTGTATTTATTATAGTGTATATGTTTAAAAAAAAAAAATTAAAACAAAGCAACAAAAAAAAGGTGAGACATCACATTTTCGTTTCATAAAAGAAGGTCATGTTTGAGGACGCGTTTATATCCAGAGGCGTCGATTGCATGCATGAGGATAACTGTGCGGGTTTTTTAGAAACGCTAATATCCGCCGCTATAATGAAAATGATGGAGTGGCGATGCCTAAATGGCCTCAAGTGAATTTCCACAGATGGTTTAAAGAGGCTTTTTTACAATTGGCTCTCATTTGCATTTATTTATTTTTTTTTGCTGTTGTTGTTGTTGTTTTTCCGAGGGCGCTCAGAGGAATGCGCAAAACCAGTTGTAAGAGTGAATAAAACCTCCAGAGATCCATCTGCACAGGAAGTGACCTTTCTCACACTATGAACAACACCCCCCCACGCATATCCATCATATACTCACTATCATACCCAGGCATAGATACTCACGCTAGAATTGGCAACTAGTAATGTGTAAACAATGAATATTCTCAGCGAGAGTCGGTAAATTGGTATTGTTAGCAAAGACGATTCTCTGTATTGCAGTTTAAGGCTATATATTTTTATGCGGACATATTTACACGGCCTTCATCAAAGCTTCTCTCTTCTTTACCTTTTCTCTCTCTCTCTCTCTCTCTTAGATGTTCAGCATGTAAAGCGGAGGGATATTGTTCTAAAACGGGAGCTGGGAGCTTTTGGCAAAGTCTTCCTGGCTGAGTGCTACAACCTCAGCCCTACCAAGGAGAAGATGCTGGTAGCTGTCAAGGTGAGTAGCTTCTTGTTCAGTCAAACTGGTTCACCTCAGTCCCGGGTTACACAGAGCCATTTTACATGTATAACCAAAGTACAGTAATAAATCCCTCGGAATGTTTTTTTTTTCTCCTCACAAAAACAGGCCCTGGATGTGATTGTGTTTCTGCATGGTTATTGAATTCACTTTTATTTGTATTGTGCATTTAATAGTAGCTGCTATCACAAAGCTTTTTTTTGTTGTTGCACTTTTGCACTTTTGCTTTTTGATGACCGTGAAGCACTGAAGATGCATTCATGGTAATACTAAAACTGCCTGGTTTTGAGTGTTTTTTATGTTTTTGTTTTTGTTTTTTATGTTAGACCAAAGTAAAAGGTGAATGTAGGAAGATCTTTCAGAGATTATTTTGAGAGTACGGTCGGGATGTTATGGGTTTTTCCGTAATCTATGGTGTCGTACCCAATGATTTTATTATCCTGTTTATGTTCAAAATAAATTCATGGATAATTTGAGAAAAATAACTGAGTACAAAGCAAAAAAATAATCAGGCGTGTGTGTCCATCATAAGGAGGGGTGTAGCTCGGTGGTTTAAAGCGCTGGGCTACTGATCGGAAGTTCAATCCCTGTTATGGCCAAGCTGCCCCCCTGGGTCCTTGAGCAAGGCCCTTAATCCTCTGTGCTCCAGGGGTATCATAGCTGCTCTCTGACCCCAACTTCCAAACAAGTTGGAATAAGAGAGGAAAGAATTTCACCGTGCTGTAATGTACAGATGGCAAATAAAAGCTATTATATTCTATTCATACACAATCAACACCATTCACTGATATATTCAGAATAGTGCACTTCTCTAAGAGGGTTTAGCCACTTGATACTGAATGAGAAAAGACAGTTATAAAATGAAAATAATGCATTGGTTGGTGTTAGTTGTCTTGGGAAAGGAGAAAAACGTTCATCCTACCATTTTGGGAGACTGGTGTGCTGGATTGCGTAGTTGTTAACAGAGAACATTGTGTGTACTGAAGAGGGTTGTTATAAAAGCGATGTGCAGTTGAAGGAATTTGATTGGCTTGTGCTGCAATGTGGTCAGTTAGACAACTTAATTTTGCAACTGTTTATGCTTGTGAGACAGTTATATTGGTTTGTAACAGAATTAATGAACTTAGGGAAAGGGTAGATCAGTGGTTTAAGGTGCCGAGGCGCTGTCTGATAGTATTTCACCTTCCTCCCTAACCATAAGGAAGGTCGGGGGTCCAAGCCCTGGTATCGCCAAGCCAGTACTCTTGAGCAAGGCCTTAACCCTCTGTGCTCCAGTGGATGCTGTTTCAATATATAATGTCTGCAACATTTGACTATTTCTGTTTCACTTCACATCAATTTTCTAGTTCAGATTTTTTGATGGATGTTGGGTCGTTGCTCCATTTCTTTTTTTTTTTTTAATAAAAGTACCGGCGTCTGGTGGTCATATTGCATGTTTTATGCAACATATATCTTTGTCTGTGTCTGTAGTATCTCTTCAAAGATCACTGCTTTTTCTTGTCGAGTAACCAGTAAATTTCACTTACATGTCGAAACGAAGCCTTAAGGGCCGATCCTCTCCATTACCTAAGTGATATCATCAGACGTCCTGCTTTCTTAATGGCTATATTTTTGCAGAGCCAGCAATAATAAGATCATTTCTGGCTTCTTTTTCGGACCGGTAATGATGTTGGACATGCGAACGTGGCATCCTGTTTGGAAACCATTAGGGCATGAACGCAAACGCACAATTCTAAGCGTGCCTTGCAGGTACCTCGCTGCGACGCGAGGGTGAGACAGATTTGCAGACAGACACCACGCACCGCAGTGGCACCGTTGATGGCGTGTCTGTTATGCAGGGCAGGAACGCTGTTAAGGACATGGCACTGAGCTACAGGAAGCTAACAGATTCTCTGACAGGGAGGATGGTGAGCCATCTGTAGTGTTAGCGCTGCTCTCCATCTGAACATCTTCACTGCGTGTTTCAGAGAGTTTCTCATCAAGCGGTCGGATCAGCCCGTGCGCCATTTCAGCTCCAGCTATTTTTTAAGGATGGTGTAATTGATTGGATTATATCTCAGAAAGAAATATCCAATAGCCAGAGTAATGGGGCGTAGGAGGGAAGCTGCAGGCTACAGTGAGGAAACCTCGAAGTGTCTGCAAAGGATAGGCTGAACATTTGTGGCAGCGTCAGGACCCTCATCTTCATCAGGCAATCGCATCGGCCTACGCAGTCCCTGCTACATGTTGCAAGGTCATTAGAGTGTATTCAAAAGGAGCGTGCGGATTTCATTCATGCGAGCGCCGGCACGTTAAAGAGCACCGCGGAGGGGAAATCGGAGGGTTTAGTGATTATTAAGGATCTTCCCAGCCAATCTGAGCACTCATGCAAAGCACAATGGTGCGTCGTTAAAACAGCACAGCCGTGTCTGATAGTATTTCACAGATCTCTGATAATGTCATGCATCAAGTTTTGGATACTGTGGTCCTGCATATTAAAGCTACTTTAGCATATTAGGACTAGATTCATTACATGTAGGGTCATATTAAATTGCGGAGATTATCTCGGAGGGAGTAGTAATAGGAGACCCGTAGTGGTGGCTGGTTATGATATCAGGATTTAAATATAACATTTATCAATCTCTTAACAATGAACAGATTCGGGTTATGCAGGGCATTGCATCTCAGTGGCCTAATAATAATAATCCGGGGCAATTTACTGTATTATACACACACAAACACACACATACATACTTAAAAGTGGAAAGGAAATACGATAAATAGAAATGTGACCTTAAACACATTAAATTTGCATTGTTCACATTCATTACACCCATGTCTGTATTTCACACACGCCTTCTCAGTCACTGCTGGTGACGTGTTACGGATGTGTCAGTGAAGCGGGATGAAAAATATCAGCCCAAATGGAATTCAAATTTAGATCTAGAGGGTGTTTTAGTCTGTCGTTCAAGAGCTATGACGCTCACCAATGTTCTTAATGATTATACAGACGAGGCTAGAAAGTAATCAGCCCCAGATTTATATTTAGTTTATATATACATATATGTATACATATATAGATATAACATATCACGTATGTATATATAAACTAAATCTAGAAATACTAGATATAGATATATATATATATATATATAGATATATATATATATATATAAATAAATATATCTAAATATATTTATCATATATATATATATGATAACACTACATTCCATCCAGGGTATATCCTGCCTTAATGCCCATAGACGCCTGAGATAGGCACAGGCTCCCCGTGACCCGAAGGGAAAGATCAGGATAAAGCGGTAGAAGATGAATGAATGAATGAATGAATACACATACACACACACACACACACACACACACACACACACACACACACACACACACACACACACATACCCACATATTATATATATATATATATATATATATATATATGTAGATGCATACTCACACACATATTCAGGGTATGTGGTAGACCCTGTACATATACTGTAAGCTGCCTTTCTTTTCAGACTATTTGCTGTTAACAATTAAAACAGCTTAAGACAGCTTATACCTGTTAGTGTACCTATTGACTCTAACTACAAGAGAATTATAGCTAATATTGTAATTATATTATAGATAATATAAGAACCCATAGATAGTTTAGAAGTGTTGCTAACCAAGTATTACTACTTAGTTGTGTCATTATATTACGTAAAACATTGCGACATATGCCAACCATGACAACACAAATTGTTTTATTTCCTAAACCTGATTAGTGTTCACATTGGCAATTTCAAGGGACCACACATGAAATTACAATTATTTTATTAAACAATTCTTGTTTCCCTACTACAGGAAACCTCCTTTACTTTCTCATCTGTCGCCCAAATATACTTCTCTTCAGAATCAGGAACAGAAAAAAGCATTAAAACTATGATTAAATGGCCTCAGAATGTATTCGTTTGGTATTATGGGATGTTCAGTATGCAGTATGCATTAGGAATTGGAAAATATTTTAGAAAACCATAAATTTACTCTCTAATGATTGCCCAAATTGAGATCAAATCTCGATCCAGAGGGTGTTTGAGACTGTCAGTGATATGTTGCATGAATATATAGTCTGGGCTAGAAAGAAATCAGGTCGCGTCTTGTTTCTTCTACTGAATTGTTGCATCATACTGGATTGTTGCAACATACTCTAGAAAACCTAAAAATTGTTCCTCTTACTATGCCACTTGTTATATGGGCTTTTTTTTTGTTCTTTACACTGCATTTGGAAATGCCAAAAAATTCCATTTGTGCCACTTTTTTAAACAAAGCCAGCATTGCATTGTGACAGTCCTTCAGCACCCACAAATGGCCCCACATTAAATTGCCTTACAAATCTTGTAATTCATTAGTCAACATGTCTGACCAAGAACATTTAGCCTAAGGGGAATTTCTTTTTTTTTTTTTGGGGGGGGGGGGGGGGGGGGGGGGGGGGTCTTTAGTAAAGTCAACCTATACATTTAATTACACACCCAGATGTACGTTCAACATTATTTATCCTGCTTAAAAAATCGACCTGGCCTGCCTTAGATGTAATAATCTGAGTTATTGTGTCCATAGAAAACTACAGGGAGCGATCTCTGCTGTCGTTTCAGTATATACACCCTCTTCCGTATCGACATCTGGGTACGGTTTTGTCCCATTGTTTTCCAAATTGAATTGGGTTGTTCCTCTTCCACAGACTTTGAAAGATCCCACTCTGGCGGCCAGAAAAGACTTCCAGAGAGAAGCCGAGCTGCTCACCAACCTGCAGCACGAGCACATCGTCAAGTTTTATGGTGTGTGTGTGGACGGCGACCCGCTCATCATGGTGTTCGAGTATATGAAGCATGGAGACCTTAATAAGTTTCTGAGGTGAGACGCCTTCCTTCAGAAAACGAGTGTTGGGAACAGGCAGTGCTAAAGCAGCAATGAAACTTCCCATCAATGAGACGCTCAATATTGCTGAAGCAAAGTGCTGTTTATCACGCCAGCGGGATGCTGCCACTTGTGCCAGAAGTGCATTTTGATGATTGCATCTGTCCTGAGTAATTTACCGCGACAAGTCAGCTCGCCAGGTTACGATGCAAGTGTAAGGAAGATTGCGCTTGGCATCCACATAGAGTAATTGCTACTCACATCTCAAATCCTGTGTAGTATGACTGAAGATTTTTTTTTTTTTGTCTTTCCTCGAGAAAAAAAAAAAGAGGTCTCATTACTCTGCTCCTGCATGACAGTCAGGCATGCAGCTCAAGTTGCTCTCCGTCTTAGATATCCTGTAGAAAATATTAACTCTGCATGTAGCATACAGAATAATTCCTTTTGTGCCTTGGAGTGTGAATAACCATGCTACAATTCTCAGCTATTCACATTTAAAGACAGTGCTCTTCGGAGTTCAAATGAATAGCGTTATATGATATAATGTCCTTTAATTAAACATTTAATCTCTCACACACACAAAGGTTGCCTGAGATGCCAAATTATGAGCGTTTTTATCCCCCCCCCCCACGAAAATGCAGCAGGCTAGTCAGTTTTTATGGCCATAAAAGATAGCACCATGCTAGTCGCTGACTCCAATTAGGCTATACCCAGACGCTGCGTGTGTGGAATAAAGCTGTCCTGAAGAGAACTCACTTTCCAGCTCACAAGACAAGCAGGAGTGTGTTTTACATGCAAAATAGCTTCTCTGACTTCGAAGACTGCTTGATTGTTAGATCTCCAGCACATTGGCGAGGGGGGCGTTTCCCCCACTAGGTCTGTCAGAAAAGCGGAAATTACACTAAAGCACATTTAAAGCAGGCATCTTATGCAAATCCGTCTGCAATCATCAGAGCCATTCGGCAAGGGAAGAAAAAAAAAAGCCTGGCAAATCAACATTTTTCTGCACCATAAACAACACATTGTTTCAGTTTAGTAAGAAAAAGGAAAATTACAGGTGAGATTTTCCTGCTTCCCATCGAACTACTTCAAAGTTACAACACGTTCTCAAATTCGGCGACTGTAGGGCAACTTTTTTTTCTTTTTTTCTTTTTTTTTAGACATAGTCTGACCTTTTACGACAACCCAGGACACGCTCCGCACAAGTTTATGCCTCTTTTTATAGAAAAGCTGCAAAAAAACTGCAAAAAAAAAACACCAGCATTGATGAATCAGAACCAATTAAAACGAATCTTCCTGATCCTTTTTTTTTGTTGTTGTTGTTGTTCCTCAGGGCTCACGGTCCAGACGCTACCATCTTGGTCGATGGCCATCCGATGCAGAGCAATGGCGAACTCGGTCTCTCTCAGATGCTGCACATTGCCACACAGATTGCAGCTGGCATGGTGTATCTGTCCTCGCAGCACTTTGTGCACCGTGACCTGGCCACACGCAACTGCCTTGTGGGAAACGGCCTCCTGGTGAAGATCGGCGACTTTGGCATGTCCAGAGACATCTACAGCATGGACTACTACCGGGTGCGTATCAGTTCCACGGCTGTTTTTAAAAGGCCTGTATGCAGGAGATAGCACGGTGAAGATACTCAGATTATGCACATCAGTATGCAGCGCTTTAATCCAAACTGCACACGAAAGCACTATAGGTGCAGAGATGTATGAGAGTTGCACACACAGGGCGGAAATAAAAGCATAAAAGCTCGTCAGATTTTATTTTTTATTTTTTTGCCCAGTCCTTGATGTCACTGTATAGCATTTAAGTGACCGTAATTAATGAATGAATACTGATGGTTATATCCTTTTAACGTGAACACATTTTTTTTTCTTAGCGTGTGGAGGACGTTAGAAGAGTCAGCATCATAATCGGAGATGCTGCCTGTTTCAAGGTCTTTTTTTTTTAATTGACAAAAAAAAAAAAAAAAAAAAAAAGAAGAGAAGAAATATTTAAAGCAATCGTGCTAGAGTGCTTGGCAAGCTTATCTTTCGAAACCATAAATTCTGTTTTTACAGGAGATCATTTGTTAATCAAGTGAACTTAAACAATAGGGAAACAAAATCCTACTATTAATTCAATTGAGAATATGAAGAGAGAAACTGAGGAGGAGACTGTATTTTTTACGCTGCCGTAAACTGAATAATCTATATTCCAATTCTCCGTGTGAGATGCCGAGCTGTATTTCCTCCTTCAGTCTGCATTTTCAGTCATGCTATTTTTTTTTGCATCCTCCTGAGGAAGGATGCAAGTGTTTAAAGCTAGGCCTCTAGATGCTTTTAAAGTGTCCACGTTCCTAGTAAAAAAAAATAAAAATGTCGCAACACAGGCGTGAACATCACGTAAGCGATTTGCGTAAAACGAATGGGAAAGTATACTTAAGCCCTACTTATAGATGAAGTTCTCATCAACTCGAAACCACTTGCTGCTCCTGGAGACGACTCTACATAGAGAGCCTGCAGATACGTGAGATTACTGTTGATGATGCTGCTTAGTAACCATGTGGATTGCTTTGGACTGCAATTAATAGTTTTGCTATGAAGGCTTAGGACAATTGGCACGAACAGTTTCTTGTGTCCGTCGGTGATCAGGTAACGACAAAAGAACTGGGGTCATGTGAGAATGCTTTTCCTTTCCTCTCAGGGTTTCTTCCTAATATTACTCATTAGGTATAGATATATATATATATATGTGGATAATTTTTAAAAGGTAAACATTGTATTTAAATCAATTTTATTTCTGTGAAGCTGCTTCTGTGAAAGCAGGCACATAACCTGAATATGAGCAACGTATCCTGCATGAATATTGCTGTAAATGTTGTGCTCACGTCTCTGACTAGCCAAAGTGAGAGTGCAGTTTTTACATAAGCATTTATTGCAATGGAACTAGAGAATGTAGGTGGCGTAGTGGTTAGCGCGTTCGCCTCACACCGCCAGGGTCCGGGTTCGATTCACGTCTCAGCCATGTGTGTGTGGAGTTTGCATGTTCTCCCCGTTCCTCAGGGGGTTTTTCTCCGGGTTCTCCGGTTTCCTCCTGGTCCAAAAGCATGCACGGTAGGTTGATTGGCACCTTGGAAAAATTGTCCCTAGTGTATGAATGTGTGTGTGATTGTGAGTGTATGTGTGTGTGCCCTGTGATGGGTTGGCATTCTATCCAGACGCCTGAGATAGGCACAGGCTCCCCGTGACCCGAGGGAAGATCGGATATAGCGGTAGAAGATGAATGAATGAATGAATGAATGTATTCAATGCAGGAATCCACACTTTCATTCTGCACCGACGTAGCAGGTGAAAAAAAAAACCTGGAGCTGTGATCAAGATTGAATTACACCTTTTAAATCATTTAAGATTAATTGAGAGTTTGGAGGGCGTCCCAGGAACCTTTTAATTAATGCAAATTCTTCCTGTCCCCTTCTGTTCAGTGAGGACATTTGCAGGACGTTTTGACTTTACAGTTTGTGACTGTAATATTATAAAGGTTTAAGAAAGAATGGTAGAACGTTATAGAGTAAGGTCATGATTGGTCGAAGCTCAGATAAGAGGAATAAGAATCTGGTTCTCACGCTGAGCTAGTACTACGTAAGTGTTGACAGGATTGTCGGATTCTTGTTGCCATAGTAACACGAAACTCTATTTAATTCAGTTACAGGAAGGAACTTTGAGAGGAACCAGACTCAAAAGGGAACCCGACCTCATCTGGGTGATATTGTTGGCCTGTTCACTGAATGAAAAACACCTGTTCGTGTCATCTGTAGTCCTAAACATTGTACAGTGGCAGACTGTTTGTCTTATCCGTTAGTCTTAAGTATAACGCTGCTCACTAACTTAATTTAACTTGAAATGAAGCAGCAAGCGCATTCCTTCAGACGTCAGCCGGCTGTTAATGCTTTACATATGACTATAATACCATTGCAGGAGTAACAAACGTTTGCTCCGTAATTAAACTGTGGTTTATTATATTATGGGCCCAATAATATAATTCATTTGTGCCATTACTTCGAATTATTTTGTGATCAATTCTAAATTAGTATTAATACACATGCTCGAACCTGGGATCAAACCTTATGCGTGTTTTTTTTTGTTGTTGTTCGTTTTTGTATTTAATTAGCTTGTAATTAATTTGAATGGGAAATCGCCGAGTTATTTCACTCGCACACGTATTACACTGCGAGACGTTCGGCCCCTGTTATGTGAAAAGAAGGCCTGTATGTAGGCCAAGCAAGAAGTGGAAAGCTCATATTGCACCAGCCGATAGCATCTTTCCAGCGCAGACATGCTGTGATATTGACACAGCTGAAAGATTAGAAAATCATAACCACATTGGACATATTCATTGCATCGAGTGATTATAAACAGGGGTTCTGCCAAGCACACAATCCACACACCACTGGTCATATTGACATTGGCTTTCCTGCAGGGCTCGAGCACCTGGCCAGCTAAAACCAGTGAAAGGCGGAGGAAGGGAAAAAAGATAGCAGACTTTTTTTTTTTTTTTACTGTCAGCCAATCGGACTGCTTTTGTGCCGGTGCATAGAAGGTGCCGCATCGATTTGCTTCAGGTTAATGGTGTGTCAAGTATCCAATGTCTTGAGATCTTTTGATAAATGGAGTAAAACATTCAACATTCAAGAAAAGAAAAAAACAATAGCAAAACTGGGTACAGAAGAAATACCACACAGTACGTTTAATTTATTAGTTAGGGTCAATTGGACTAATCAAATTCATGAGGCTGTACTCAGATTCATTCACTCATTCATTCATTTTCTACCGCTGTATCCGATCTTCCCTCGGATCACGGGGAGCCTGTGCCTATCTCAGGCGTCTATGGGCATTAAGGCAGGATACACCCTGGATGGAATGCCAACCCATCGCAGGGCACACACACACACACACACACACACACACACACACACGGGACAATTTTTCCAAGGTGTCAATCAACCTACTGTGCATGTTTTTCGACCGGGAGGAAACCGGAGAACCCGGAGAAAAACCCCCTGAGGCACGGGGAGAACATGCAAACTCCACACACACATGGCTGAGACGGGAATCGAACCCTGGCGGTGTGAGGCGAACGTGCTAACCACTAAACATTTTTCAGCTGCTCACAATCTAATGTCAAGAGTCAAGAGACACTAAATTGAAGTTATGAATTCATGATATGGGGAGGATCTAGCTATTTTATTTTGCTTTTAATCCCCATTTAAAGTTGTGTTGCTGCATCTACAATGTAATATGCATTTACAGAATTTACACTGATGATGATGATGATGATAATCGTTTTTGCACAATAGATTCATTCAAAAACACACAGCGTGAAGAAAATCAGGAATAGGAATTTTCGGGAGCTAAAAGGAGGCCGACGATAAAGCAGAAACGCAAAGAGATCTATAGTGAGAAATTCACGCTCACATTCATCACGTACGTCTGCATCACGCCTTGCTTTTTCAAAATCGGCAAACCCACAGGAAAAAACCACAAGGCATAACTTTTTCAAAATGTTGTCCGGATTTGTTGTTGCGGGATTTCGGACCGCCTGTGGTGGCTGTTGATAAACAGGTGAAATTCACAGCTTGGCCGTGCCAGTCAAATTGCAAAGAAAAATCAATGTGCATCGTGCAAGCTGGACCCAAACTTGTACCTGCCTTATAGTGTTTATAGAACAAGCATTGTACGACGTATAAAGACATGTTTTCCTGCGATTCCTGCTGTTGTTCGGGAGTAAAATATTATTTTTTTAAGCCTATGGGCTCAGTCCAATCTGCTTCATCTTCACTTAAAAAGTCGAAACGCCTGGTGAGTAGCCCTTGAGGAACTGTAATCCATCCTCTGCCATGCTTTTCCACGCCACTAATCCAATCCCACCTTCCACCATGCAGCCACCACTGGCCTGTAATCCAGTTTACACGCCAGTGAAAGGGAAAACACTTCAGAATGTCACTAAAAGGAGTTTTGTGAGTAATTACCAGTGAGATGATGAAGTTTTCTATCCCCCCCCCCCTCCTCCTCCTTTTCCCCAGAACATATTTGTATCATTTTTTGATTGTTGCAGAGCCATGGGGGAGGGTGTTGGTGGAGGTTTTGTTGTATTAATTTCTTACCCTGCTAGGCTAATTGCTTTGGCCTCAGCCACAAAGCCCAAGGTGATAGCGCTATCATTTGCACGCCTGTTTAACCGGTTTTAATTCGCCTTCCTTAAAGAGGGATTCGGATTCATTTGCACATGTAGTGAGACCAGAGCGTGCGTGCCACCGAAAGGTCATTGAAAATCACCACCCTAACTTAATTAGTTTGCTTAATCCGGCGAGAAGAGACCCACGCATGCCATGCTGTGGAATGGGGGGGGGGGTGATGGGGGGACAAAAAGCTCACACTTTGACTAAGGTGAGGATATGTGCTATAGCGATCGCTGCGTGATGGCATGTAAATCAACACGTTTAAACAATATGGTTCCGCAGTTACGACGGAAGCATCTAATTAAATCTGGCAGAGGGAGATTATTTACAAAGCAAGTTCACGTCAGTCTGCACCACATTCATTTACCGAGTAGCCTGAAGTAACAGCGGACAGTAGGAGGGATTAGAACGGAAACATCGTATCAGGGTCCCCGGTAATGGTCCTTTTGAGATTTGAGTTTGTTTTCACAGCCTGTTTACTTCATTAATACACTGTGGATCTTTTGGAATGTTCTAGCACAGATTTGGCCCCCACGGCAGGAAACGTTGATGTTAGAATAGAATGGGAAATTGTCATTGGAACATGTGGAAAGTCTGACGAAACTAAAATAAATCACACAAGTTACAAAATAGTTTCTTATTGCACTCCTATTGTATTCCTGAATAATAGCGTATTATTGCACTTTACCCAAATTGCACATAAGATATAGACACTGTACATTAGTCGTGTTAGAGATTATATTATATGGATGAGGTTGAAATAAGTTCTTCTGCCCAAAGAACGCACAACGTTCCGTCGTTTTCCTTTTCTCCAAACTTCCTTTTCCCCTCTCCCCAGCCAGCGTCAGATTATATCTGTTGTTTACAGCAAACAAAAGCGTCCCGGGGCACGGCTCATCATTCTGTTAGCGACCGTGACGCGTGCCGCCTGACTAATCACGTCGCGTGTAACTTGTTCTCGTCCAGGTGGGCGGTCACACCATGCTGCCCATTCGCTGGATGCCACCCGAAAGCATCATGTACCGGAAGTTCAGCACGGAGAGTGACGTGTGGAGCTTCGGCGTCATCATGTGGGAGATCTTCACCTACGGCAAGCAGCCGTGGTTTCAGCTGTCCAATAACGAGGTGCTGGAAATTTTCACGCGCGCGGGGGCGATGTTTCCGAACCTGAGTGTGATCTCTGAGGAAGAGCGAATCGAAGGCTGTCACAGGGACGCGAGGCTTATTCAGCTTTTAAAGACTGTCGGTTTATTCAATATTAGTCCCACATGAAATCATGTAAACAAAGCAAAAGGACATTCCTTTAATCCTGTTCAAGTATGGCAGACACTATGACTTTCCAAATGGAATGGGGGCCCCAAACCTTTTGGCCCCAATTGTTTTCCCCCTGGTCAAAGAGAAATTATGCACATACTACACTGTGATCTATTTAACGATTCAATAACTCTAAATCACGCCGACATTCTAAAAGAGGGGGGGGGGGGGGGCTATTGTTTTGTACCCGAATGCTGAGACAGCGTTTTCGCTCTTTATTCCTCGTCTTCACAATCTCAGGAAACCGTGTGATTAAAAGAAAGTTTAAAGGTTGGAATGTGAATACGAGCTGCGCTGAGATTTACAGCTTTTCAATATGAAAACAGCTGATATAGTTACGGAACAGTTTGTTAACTTGTTGACCGCAGTATTCCAGCAGACCACAAGATAGGTGTAGATATTTAATATAAACCAGCATATGTTTCATTTTTCTCCAGTCACATTAGATTAGATACAATTCACTGTGATCGTCACTGCACAAGTGGGTACAAGGCAACGAAATACAGTTCGCATCAAACCGGAAGTGAATTTCCACGGTGCAATAATTAGCATACGCAGTCCGTATATATAACAATAAATAATTTACACATATATACAACATAAAGAAATATATTATATATATATATATATATATATATATATATATATATATATATATATATATATATATATGTATATAAACAAAATAAAGATGGAGGTAATAATGAGGGTGAGAGTAAATGAGCAGTGATATGTATATGCAATATATAGAATATATGATCATAAACAGTGTGTAAATGATTTTAAGTATATAGGATATATTGAATATGTTGATAATCGCATATATAAACAGTGTACGGAGAGGTAATTCATAACGAGTGAAACAATATTATAACCATGATACGTGACGTGATTATTTGCATGTAAATAATACATTCACGTATATACTGTAAGTTAGTTATATTTAGGAAGGTCTGCGGTAATAGAAGTGTTTGTTTTTTTGCACGTTAATAGTGTCGGTTAAACGAGTAACATGAAGTTAAACAAAATTGTTTACTGTTTTGTTAATCGCCAATCTTTTCAAATGTTATTAGGGAGTTGATAGGGAGGTGGTGGCTTAGTGGTAAGGTGTTGGCCTCTGGACCAGAAGATCACAGGTTCAAACCCCACAGCCACCAAGCTACCACTAGTGGTGCCCTTGAGCAAGGTCCTTAACCCTCAATTGCTCAGTTGTAAGTCGCTCTGGATAAGGGCGTCTGCTAAATGCCACAAATGTAAATGTAATGTAAATGATAGCCCAGTGGTTAAGGTGTTGACCTCTGTACCGGAAGATCACAGGTTCAAAACCCACCATTAACAATATTCTACTAGTGGGCCCATGAGCAAGGCCCGTAACCTTCAATTGCTCAGTTGGAAGTCACTCGGGAAAAGGACGTCTGCCAAATACTGTAAATGTTATTAGCTGTTCAATCAGTCGGTTACTTTTAGACACCTTTGGATGTAAGAAATTGGATGTAATAATTACATCATGGTAGTTTGGACGAGGGTAATAAGCACTCATTATCCCTTTTCTCCCGCAGGTGATTGAGTGCATTACACAAGGGCGCGTTCTGGACCGGCCACGTCTTTGTCCCAAGGAAGTTTACGACCTCATGCTGGGTTGTTGGCAGCGAGAACCGCAACAGCGACTCAACATCAAAGACATTCAGAAAGTCCTGTATGCCTTGGGCAAAGCCGCGCCGGTCTACTTGGACATCCTTGGCTAACGCTGGTGCAATCCGTCAGGCCTGAGGCCAACACAATCCAGGAGAAACCAAACGGCCCCTAACCTTACTGCGCCACTGTAAAATCACCTACACGTCGGGGACGGACTTAAGTGCCTGCAAACACCACTATTTTTTCTTTTTTTTTTTCTTTTTTCTCTTTTTTTTTTCGTTTCTTTTCAATACACTCGAATAAAAAGTACAAAATATTTAAAGAAAACTTTTACATTTTCTTTACTCGTACAGTATATAGTGTACAGAATTCTATGAAGCTAAACCTTTTCCTAAAAACTGATCAATAAACAGACAGCGAAGTTGTGTAAAAGACGTGTCGCCTTTGAGACGGCAACCGCGTATCTAACGAACAAAGCTTTCCGGTGTTTTCATTTTATAAACGTATATATACATATATATGAATATATTTTTTATTTATTTCCTTTCATTCCTGAAGGTCCGGGTGCCTGTGGTGTTTAGCAACGTTGATAGGGCATCGTTTCAAGATGGACTTCGAGATGTTGTTTTCCTTTGGCACATCGTCGGCAAAACCTTACTAAATTTGCGTTACTCCGGTCGGCTCATCTGTTCCGTTTTTCTTTTCCTATTTTTTTTTTTACCACCCTCTTTCTTCTTTTTATACTCTGCCATTTTAATTTGTCAGTGATGAGTGCTTGAGTGGAAAAAAAAATCTTTAGAATACTAAAATATAGTATATTTTAATTGTATGTGATTGTACATACTGTAAATTTCTATACTGGTCAGCTTAAATTATTTTTTTTTTCTTAATATTTGTTTTTCTTTTTTTTTTTTTTTTGGTGTCGGTAGCATCGAATTTTCTAAACTCAGCCATGAGAGGGCATAAATATTGTTCCGTGTGATCACTATTGTATCACTTTAATCTCTCGCTCTACAGTCAAATCACTGACAGTTTGAAGAATCTGCTGTAAGACAGTCAAAAGGCAAGTGAATGTTTGTGGAGGAAATGTCAACTCTCTGCAGAATCATATTCAATGGTAAACTGCTTTACTTCTGGAACTTGCCAAAAAAAAAAAAAACACACAAACTACAGTGCAAGCTTTGCGTCACTCTTCTATAACGGCACCCATCGAAGCAACGTTTTTTGCGAACCTTCATAGTACGTGATATCAGTGCCCACTGCATCTGAAGTTTAACGATCTCATGGTGTTTGTTGTCTGTAGCGGAAAAAAAAAAAACGAAGAAAAAAAAAACATTTCTGTGTTCTTTTGCAATGGGAGTGTTTGTAGTTATTTTACACCAAATCTTTCACAGCGTCACCGTTTTGACAACTTCCGATTCTCTTGCCTCTTTGCAGTACCAGAAAGGTTTGCTAAAGACAATGACAAAAAAAAATAAAAAATACAAATAAAAACAACAATGTATGTTTAGAAGATGTATTAAATAAATATTCAAATACGGTCCACTGATTTTTGTTTGCTGTATGTTTAAACGACATTTGTTTTGAAGCTACACAGGTTCATTTCCAAATAATTTCCATTTACATATTTATGTACTTTTTTTTTTCTTTTTTTTTTTTTTTTCTTTAACAATGCAGCTCTACAGAAATCCACCGTAGATCCCCGAGTGAAACCCCCGAAGCCGACAAATGGGGAGGAAAAACTCGGTAAAGAACATTAGGGAGGAATCCTGGGAGGAATGGACGATCAACAGAACACTGGATAGTAGGATTACAGTAGAAAGAGTACAAAAGGGATTAACGACGAGACTCGGCTGAAAGGTTTATGGAAAGTGTCGCGTGAATGCAGTGAATAGGAAATCGCATTTGGATGAAAAAACAAAAAAAAAGGTAAAAAAAAATGAATAAACATATCAGGGGTCATCATCAGGCCGAGACTGATAAACAATACTCCAGCAGATTCGCCGTGTAGCAGAATTATTTCGTCGACGGCAGCTCGTTATGAACGGAATTTAAAAATAAATGTTCATATATTATCGTTTCATTTATCCTCTCTGAGTTCATTGGGGAAATAATAAAATGGCTTCTTTAAAAGTGGACATGTTATAAGACAGAAGTACGCAGTTATTCTCTGCTTTAAGTGAAGACCAGATTCAAAATCTGCCATTTGTGCATCGTTATGGAACAACTTGTGTTGTCTATAATTTACTTGCTAGGACGCCTTTGCTGGCATTTTATATAGATGGACCCCCTTTAAACATTTCTCTTTATGGTAAAACAGTGTTCCACTCTAACCCAGAAAGAGCAATGGATGAATTAATATGGCGACTGTACAACATTAATAACGCTTAAACTTAATTAAGAATACCAGGTAAGGAATAAAAGGTGAAATGGTGCAAAAGAATAAAATGCACAGTTCATTTGGCATTTTCCGCTGTCATTGTGTTATTCCACTTTATAACATTGCAATTTCCTTATGAATCTTTTTTTTTTCCATTATCATAAAATGTGCCATGTTAGCATTTATTCTTACATTTAATGTTGTGGAATTTCTGTGAAACAAGTAAGTCGCAACTACGGCATCCTTTGTGTTTATTATTAGAGTGTGCGGATCATCTATTGTTGTACCACACACAGAAAAATGACACTGCTTTTTTTTATTTTGGTGCAAATGTTAAATAAATCCAAGTATATATTAAGGCTCCAGAGCAGTTTGCAGCAGTTTACAGCGAGGTCATTAAACTGAGCATTAGAAGGATTATGTCACTTGATTAATTGATTCTCTATTCTTGATATTCTGGCCTGAGATTTTGGCCTCATTTTTTTTGTTGTTCTTTTTCTAATCGATGAAGAAATGACAGTATTGATAACTCTATCTTATGGTTTTAGTCTGGTTTAAATGTCTCTCTGTGTCACTAATAACTCATAGTGATCGAAGAAATTACATACATACATATATATATATATATATATATATATATACACACCACACACACACACACACATATATATATATACGTCAAGAACTTTAGATGAGTATGTTTGTTGGTAACAGGTAAATTTTATATATATATATATATATATATATATATATATATATATATATATATATATATATATATATATATATATATATATATATATATATATATATATATATATAAAATTTACCTGTTTGCAGGTAAATTATATATATATATGCCTTTAATGTTAACAATATTTTAGTAAAAAAAATTGTTATTAGATATTCTATTATTATGTATATATATATATATATTATGTTATGTTATTAGAAGTTGTTTTTGTTAATTGCTTGTTAGTGTTTGACTAGCAACCTATTTTTTTACGTTAATTCATACTTGTTTATATTTCAACAGCCACACATGTAAATGTCGGTTCTTCACTTACCTTAAGTTTCTCTAAAGGCAGTAGAAACACTTTTATAACATAACGTAGAATCACTACTGTGATATATGAACGTTTAATATAGAGCTTTGATAGTGTCGGGGTACTAAACTTCTATAATACAGTTGTTACAGTTGAAGCATTCAACGTAAAATGTTTCATCATATGTCTCATATATTGCTGTTTACTACAGCATTTCAGTCCTGCAGTGTAACTCCTGGCAAGAAACCACTTTATTCAGATTGTGTCTTGAAATGTGATTATGTCACTATAGTAAAACACAGTCAAAACTGAGTAGGAGGTTTTTCACCCCGATGTAAAAGCTATGATGTTCATATAAATGTTCATGGTTTGTGTTTGTGTGTGTGTGTGTGTGTGTGTGTGTGTGTGAAAAGTGCACTCTTTTCTGCCTTTTCCAAATACTGCCACTGAAACCTCAGCATATGTACACGAGTCATTAACAGGAATAATGTCTTATTACAAAATCCCTTTATTACTAATAGCATTTCTGCCCCATAGCAAAATGGTAAACTATCCTTCATTCATTAGTAATGAAGTGAAACACATTATTCATTTCAAACACTTTAGTATATTACTACATCGTTGTGCTCTTTCATAGTTACTGGGTTTCTAAAGAATCACATTGTAATTCGCCACGAGGCTCAGTGTTCAAATAAAAACACATTCATTTGAAATCATCCAGGATTCTGAAACACCTTGAAATTTTAGGCGTTAAAAAAACGCTTCCTAAAAATGTCTTTTTAACTTTTTTTGGTTTTTACAAAACTACAAATATATAAATGAATGTAATGTAATATATATAAATGTGTATATTTATACATCCACATACAGTTTAATGTCGATTGTTGGTATTTAGTGAAAGAAGCTCTAAATAGATGATTTATTTAAATAGACCAGGTAGGCATTAGGTTATTAAACATAAATCCATACTCCGGTCCATCTCATCTCTGTGTATGAGTGAGTGCCCCCAAATACCCAGAGTGTATCAGCTAAGTGAATGTGTGAGCCTTTCAGGGGTCATCTTGTTAGCCTTTGACCTCTATTCCCTGATGGAGAGCCATTGTGTGCAATTAGTTCTCAGCTGTTCCTTTTGGAAATGGGCACGAAGCCATTTTCAGTCCCTAGCCCAAAAAGCTGGAAATCGGGCAGCACTATTTTTGCGTTGTGCCACATGGACGGATGTAAAAAAAAAAAAAGAAAAGAAAAGAAAAAAACAAAAAAAACAAACAGTAGGTCAGTAAGAAACTAGGAATGTAAAACTAGTTGGCCTGGAGACTATGCAAGTGGAGCTGCACATGAAACATGGGCAAGAATTGCAGCAGTAACATGAGGTATGCAATCATTCAGGATGTCAGAGAGCGCTGGAGGCTGATGTACGAAATACAGGATCAGTAGCTAAAACAACTACGATAGCAGAACAAAGTAAAACGCATTAATTGCCGGCTGCATGCGCGCTTGCATGCTAATTAACTTCCCAAAGAGGGTCTCGGTGCAAACGCATTAAGAATGCAATGCAGGCAGTGAAGAAAGTTTTCTCACATTGAAAACTGTATAAAACTGGAGCAGCTTAATGATTTTCTGCCACCATTTTTTTGGCGTGAGTGTCTCAAATCCCTTGTTCCTGTAATGACCCTTGTGAATGACATCTGTGCTGCTCTTTAAAAACGCCTGAATTCTTTTTGCAAACGGAAATGTAAAGGGAAATGAGTAAGGCTGCTACTTCAGGCAAAACAGGATGTTTTCTGTCCACTGGAGCCATTATGATTAAAAAGCTGTTTGTTAATCTGAAATGACACACACAGGCACATTTAGAGAATCGAAAACTGACCAGAGAATCCAACAATCTTCTTGGACTGATCCTTTTCTCATACTATATATATATATATATATATATATATATAGATATATATATATATAATATATATTATATATAAAAAATCCAATTAAACAATAGCTTATGTACTAGTTTGACCAGGTCAGAGTGTTGAGTATGTGTTGTATTGTTGTGGCCTATTGAGTGTGAAGATAGGACCTGATTAAATTAAAACATTATAATCATATGTCCTTGAAACTGTTTATATTACTGCACAGTAACATGCTCAATTGTGATTGGTCTTTCTTTCTTTCTGTTAAGATTAATTCATCCATGACAATAATACAGTATTACAGTCATTTCAAATGCACTGTAGAACTGTACTGTATTGTAAATGCACATTATTTATGCGTATGTAGGCTTTTTCATGAAATGCAATGGTGAGCCGTTATTTTTATTGTTATTTACTCTTCACGATGCATTTTCTCAACAACAAAAAAAGTATGCTGTAATTATTTGCCTGGTCAATTTAAAGAGGGCAAAACACAGGGAAAAAAAAGTTTATGGGAGGATGTCTGTTTATAGCAGTAATAATAACAAAGATAACAGGATTTTCCTCATTTTATAGACATTGCGCAGTCATTTAAAGTATATGTTAAGTAATCACTTTATCCAGGGTCATAAGGACAATTTGGCAGATTTGGAGAGATGGAGATGAACCAGAGAACCAGGAGGAATAAAAAAAGACCCTGTACCAGTATCATAATGTACAGTGGATCATCCGTAAATTATTAAAAAAAAACTTTGGTATACCACTGTGGTACAAGTGAAATAGAGCACATAATGATACGGTGAGCAACAACAACAATAATGACACAACGAGCAACGTTAATCCGCTTTTCATGATGGTCGAAATAGAATATTTGAATCCGCCATACAAATGGCAAAGAAATCATATCATACACCATGCAACAAGCACACACACACACACACACACACACACACACACACACACACACACACACACACACTGAGCTAGGGGAGTTGGTGAGATGAGCTGCATGTGGATTGTTTTGCTTGTTGCTGTCACTGCGGCACAACATCCATTTGCGGCGCTAGGTGATGCTACTTAGATTAACCTTGGCTTGCAGAGTCGCTGTTGCTGGGAGCTTATTAGAATTCACAATGCACTGGAGACAAGAGCTGCACAGGTGGGCTGGAGCACTCAGGGTCTCTGCTCGCAGTGTGAGCGCGCATGTGTGTGTGTGCGTGTGTGTGTATGTGTGTGAGAGACAGCTCATTGCAATCACCATGTGTGTGCTGGCTGAGTGTAAGTGAGACAACTCATCTGTGCTGTGTGTGTGTGTGTGTGTGTGTGTGTCGGCTAAGTGGGCATGTGGGGATTGCAGGGGCGTCTCATTGGCCTTTCACCTCTCCCCACTCTGTCCTGCGCTCTCCTCGGGGGAGTCGTTTTGCTTCTGTTGAGAAAAGGAGCAATGCGCTTGTCAGTTCCCGTCCAATGAAGGGTGAGATAAGCGAACAGCTGTGCAACCGTTTGGTAATCAACCTTCGATTGATTATCGGCTCCTATTCGTCAAGCACGGCGTGCAGGAGGAATTTTTTTTTGCCAAATTGCGCAATCCATTCGCCAGAACACAAGCCACCCGGAGCTCGATCGGCGCCACTCGGCTGGAATATGTACACCGTTCCCCTACCTGATCCGCGCCCGAATGTGGCATCATTAGTTGTCAAGAAGATTCATGGTGCCCTTTAAAGCCGCATTATACAAACAACGCGGGGCTGACTGTGGCTCTGTGATCGCTTAATTGGCCTTTTGATCAAAACCGAAAGCTTCGCGTCGCAGTCATTTCATCATCGCACTCGCCGTCGCTTGCGAGCCGCTCTGTCCATTTCGCCATCAATTAGTCGTACAGAATCTATTCGCTTAAAAAATTGTCATTGTCTATTAAGTTTCATTGCGCATTAATGGTGTGCATTCGTGCCATGGCTTTTGCTGTTAATGAGCACTTCCATAGCAGTCAGTATCGATAGCACTATGAAATTGTTCTACATCAGGCAAAATTAGGACGCGATTAGTTAGCGCGCGTTTAGCGCGACACGACACTTCTCTTTCTTGCACAAGGCTTCTGTCCAGACCTTACCAGATGTTTCACGATTCTGTTCGTGCACCCATGTGCATACATGCATCTGTGTGTATGTGTGTGTGTGTGTGTGTCTTATCAGTGGGACACTGCAGATACCTGCAGACACGAACAAAAG
Organism: Kryptopterus vitreolus; assembly: GCA_030449085.1. Classification (NCBI taxonomy): domain Eukaryota; kingdom Metazoa; phylum Chordata; class Actinopteri; order Siluriformes; family Siluridae; genus Kryptopterus; species Kryptopterus vitreolus. Next base: position 9,796,974 of record JACRUU010000023.1, read on the forward strand.
GCGCCTGCTCAACTGATCAGCGTGCGCTTCACATCTGCAGCCCCCACGGAGTCGTGTTTCCTAATCTAATTAGGCGGGCTTGCCTTTATGTTGACTGTCAATCACAGGCTTCTCTGTGAAGGTCACATCTTCCTGCGGAGGTTCAGAAAACAGACAGTTGAGCAGAAATACAGAATCGGTTTGTATTCAAGCCTGGTGTGCTGCCCTGTCTGCTTTTGGAATGTGGTAATGTTTTAGATGTCAGTCTGCCGTGATTGGAATGAGAAGTATGAACGTGCAGCAGGGATCTTTTGTCTGTGCAGTGTTTCTGGGTCTAACGTTGCCCTGCACTGGATATGGGAAAAATCTACAGTGACGTGGCAGATATGATGTGAAAAACCTCCAGCTTTCATTTTTTCTTTCTTTTTTTGCATTTACCGCCATAATTTGTAATTAGAGCATGAGTTTCTCGAGCCAAAGCTCAATGTTGGTTCTGTGGACGATCTGAAATAGAAAATGTACCCTGGGCTGTTTAACACATTTGTGTTTACTCCAGGATTTCATATGTGTACATTAATAGTTTGGATGTCTATAATGTGGTAATGATTTGAAGGTGATGATGTGACCAAATTTTTTACTGTTTTTTTTTTCTTTGGTGTCCGGATGTTAAAGCACTATACTTCTATACTGTAGACTCAATATCACTTTACATTAGATACTTTACTCTGGGCATTTTACACTAGACACTAGAAACTTTACACTAGACACTTTACACTGAGCACTTTACACTAGACACGTTACACTGGGCACTTTACACTAGACACTTTACACTGAGCACTTTACACTAGACACGTTGCACTTTACACTAGACACTTTACACTGGTCACTTTACATTGGACATGTTGCACTAGACACTTTACTCTGGGCACTTTACACTAGACACTTTACACTGGGCACTTTACACTAGATACTTTACACTGACATTGGACATGTTGCACTAGACACTTTACTCTGGGCACTTTACACTAGACATTTTACATTGGACACTTTACATTGAACATGTTACACTAGACACTTTACTCCGGGCAATTTACACTAGACACTTTACACTAGACACTTTACATTGGACACTTTACATTGGACATGTTGCACTAGACACTTTACTCCGGGCAATTTACACTAGACACTTTACACTAGACACCTTACATTGGACACTTTACATTGGACATGTTGCACTAGACACTTTACTCTGGGCACTTTAACTAGACACTTTACACTAGACATGTTACATTTGACACTTTACACTAGAGACTTTACACTAGAGACTTTACACTAGAGACTTTACACTACACATGTTACATTGGACACTTTACATTGGACATGTTACACTGGACACTACACTAGACATGTTACACTAGACACTTTACACTGGACACTGGTCACTTTACACTTTATACACTATTTTAATCTTTGTTTCTTTTCATTTTATTTTAGCTCATTATTTAATTATTGTTATTTTATTTTTCTTCCATTTATTTAAATAAATGCTACACTGTTTCTTTTTTCTCTCTCTCTCTTTTATGCTTATGTTTTCATGTTGGACAGTCATAAGAATCATTTCACTGAATCTCATACTATGTTTGTATGTATATGTAAAAAATAAAATTTTAATTAGAATTTTTGTTAAATATCTTACCTAATTAAAAAAAAGACCTACGCCACTGCACTGTTTCTGTACACCTGAAAGTGTGGACCAGGCACCTTGACATGACAAAAAGACGCGGTGGCTTTTTAGAGGCCTGTCACCTTGACACCTGCGTTGGCATGCGGCGGCGCCATTATGCTATCGGCTTGCGAGTAGACCCTCACTGCCGGCAGTCATTTTTCATTATCAGCCTGATGGGTAGAGCGCGCCATTGGCTAGTCAGAACTCCGGCTCGACCGCAAAAGCACTTTTCCGTGTTCTTCCCACTGACAGAAGCCTGAATAAATGATGCCAGCACAAATGCATTTCTTCTAATAAAACGTTGCATTCCTATTTTTCACCAAGGCATGAATAGTAATGCGCAGTGCTTCTAATGCGTCATGACTCACTAAGTAGCCTTGGGTGTTTTTTTTGAAGAGTCTCATCCCAACTTTTTGAACATTCGGCCTGATTGTTATTTTGCTAATGATGTATAAAAGCTTTAAGTCGAGTCACCTTTATTTATATATAGCGCTTTTAACAATACAGATTGGTTCAAAGAAGCTGTATAGTATTAAATAGGACACACAGAAACACACTTTTCAAACAAGATTTTCAACATTTTCACTGTTCACAACTGAGCAAGCTGTAGGTGATAGTGGCAAGGAACCAAAACTCCATCGCTGACACAAATGGAGGAAAAAACCTTGGGAGAAACCAGGCTCAGTCCGGGGGGGGGGGGTTCAGTTCTCCTCTGACCAGAAAACTAGCAATTTGTATAATGCATTTATACTATACATTTATGCTTTACAGCACACTTTTACAACTCCTACAGGTAAATAATGACACAAACTTGACTTCTCTGCCCTTGACCTATACGCTCTGGTCTCCTCATCATCACCTACCAGTGTAATGACTTTAACGAGCGGATGTTCTGACAACAGAAATACACTGGGCTTCACTGCCATGCCATCAGTATTTAGTGCCCTACACTCCACTGACTTTCTTAATTAGAACTCGAGGCAAGCGTCTGGGTTTCCCACACCTCAAAAAAAAACAAAAAAAGCAACGAATATCACTCATCTCCTGCCACCCAATCGATCACTCCATCCACCTCATATTGTTTGCCAGGAGCCGTTAATGCATTGCAGGCACCTGCACTAATTGACCTGTGGAAGATTCGTAAATGATTACTTTTCCCACTAATTTCACACCGAGATGAGCACATGATTAATTAGACTGGGATTTGTGTTTTGCACAATTCAATTTACAGATATGATGCTGAAAATGCTTTCTTTATTTTAAATAAATTGGCACCCAAGCCAACGTGGTCCTGCTTATTCCCTGCGGCGAAGATCTCTAGACATTTATAGATTCCAGGACTGTTTTAAAACTTTTTTTTTTCCAATATTTCAAGTGGCTAAAAGTCAATGTGCAGTAAAGTGCACATTTCAATCAATCCTCTCATTCTCACTTACTTACTCACTTAGGGGGCACCGAAATGTGTGTATGCGCTTTATTGTAATTCCAACTTACTTTCAATACACAATGTCTTCTCAGTCTGTCTAACTATCTCTATCTATTTATCTATTTAAATGGGGGGAAAAAGGGGCGTTTGAGTAAATAATCCATCCTAACAGATCAATATTTCACATGCAACTTCTTAGTGGAGGAATTGGCCTGGTCTCGATCCTGACTGCCATCACTGATGCTTTATGTGTTGGGCTTAGTTTCACTAAAATAGAAAATAATCTATTAATAATCGGGTACGATTCCCGTCTCGGACATGTGTGTGTGGAGTTTGCATGTTCTCCCTGTACCTCAGGGTTTTTTTCTCCGGGTTCTCCGGTTTCCACCGGTCCAAAAACATGCACAGTAGGCTGATTGGCACCATGTAAAAATTGTCCCTAGTGTATGAGTGTGTGTGTATGTGTGCCCTGCGATGGGTTGGCATTCCATCCAGGGTGTATCCTGCCTTAATGACCATAGAAGCCTGAGATAGGCACAGACTCCCCGTGACCCGAGGAAGATATAGCGGTAGAAGATGAATGAATGAATGAGAAAATAATCTATTAATTGATAGAAAGTAATCTTGTTCCTTGTATTCACTGCAAGATCCGTTATATTTATCGTCTAGACATATATTTACATATTAATAAGCACTTGTCAGTTGCTACTATTGGCACTTTGTTGTACCTAAGTACCTGCACTATGCAATAACAATAAAGTTCTATCTATCTATCTATCTATCTATCTATCTATCTATCTCTCCATCCATCCATCCATCCATCCACCCATCCATCCGTCCAACACCAAAAAGGACATTTTTTGTTGGATTGGCACACATGTTAAATGTTGTCCTGTGAATTGCAAGTGCTTGGTCAGTAGGCTGGGGTTTCTAAAAGGTTTCTAAAGTGAACCATTATAGTGCAGACAGGAGCCTGGGCGACTTGTAATGAAGCAATCCAGCGGAGAGGAGAGAAGAATGTGACATGGGGATTTGACATATGATCTGGGAGTTGCTTGATTCAGTGGTCCCTTGGAATGGCACCCCTGTGACCTTGGGAGTAATTTCAGTAGTCCAGATGAACCATGTAAGACGGCCAGTATTGTGTGTGTAAAGTATAATAAACGTTTGCTTCATTTTTATTTTTCAACATACGGTAAAAAGCAACAGGATGCGTTTTTATTGGGATTATTTGTGAAAATGGGATGAAATTATTAAGCATATTATTAGCAAATATATAAAATGTCAACATCCATGTAGGATTACTAACACTGAGAATATTTTATTACTATTATAATCTCTCTCTAGCTTCGATCACATTTGCGGCGTGTAACTAGTCCCGCAGTTTTTGTCCGATCGTCACGAATCATACTTTTATAAGTAATCGCCCTGCGGAATTCCGATCCCCGGGGCCAAAAAGCGGGAATTTTTTCCCATAGAAAATGAATGGGGCAGATTGGCCTGTGAGCGTATGACATGCACATATGGCATATCCACTCATAGTGGGTCCAGAGTGGATCATGATCATATACCTCCCGAACCCCACACACGTTCACAATTTCCGGAAACCGCCACATTCCGGCCCCATAGAGAATAAATGGGGAAATTTGACGCTCTGCTGTTCGGCCCGTGTTCGCCAGATGGAGTAGGTTGCGAACTTTTCACTGCCGCACATCAATGCCACGGCATCACATGGCCGCAAACGTGAAAAATCTGTTAAACCGCGAAACTAGGACACAGGGTCATGTGACATGTCTAATGATAATGATACATGATAATTTGATGTCACATGCGTCACTGGCCCCGCCCCCTCCCGAAAAAAACGCCCAAAATGAGGAGTGTCTAAACACTCATCTCGCCAAACGAGCTAGCATTTCGAAGTCAACACTAAATATTAAATGGACCAGACTCTAAGGGGTCGCGCCCGGAGCTGCGGTTTACATCGGCAAGCACTCACATTCTCTTCAGGAAATGTCCCATGTCTAGTTATTTGCTATAATTTGTATACCTCAGTGATCAGCATCATTCAAAAGAATCCAAAAATGTCCCCCTTCACAAGTATCAGTCAGGGAAATTTAAGCACATTCACACAAAGCATTCATGTACAATTACTCGTGGAGGACTCTACCGAGGAGAATTTGGGTAAGTGCATTTCCCCAAATGAAATGGATTTTTCTCATAATGGACGAATCGTCGAAATCGTTTCCAGCATGAGCTGTTAAAAAACTCGGAGCCATTTTAATTATTACTGTATATTTCAATCCACGCGACTGGATTGTGTGTAACCTGACCGACTGCCTGTACTGAGCGTGTGTATCTCTCCTGAGCACCCGCACTTACCCGAACCAGCTGTGGCTCCTTATGTTCTTCCTGCTAACTATTTCACACTTGTTTCTAGTAAGCTGCTGGAAAACACACTTGTAACGAGTGCATTAAGCTTGGAATTGATTTGGATAAAAGCATCTGCTAAATGAGTGTTTAAATGAAAACAATGTCCAGACTATATACAGAAGCATAGCTCCTAACTGATTTATCTGCCGTTCCTGTTACATCGAGATTTTCTTGTATGCAAAGATACAAAATCTATTACAGAATGAAAGAAAGTGTACATTAAGATGTTTGCGAAAAGAAAATGAACGAACATTGTATAATCTGTTTTGCATATATTTGTTAGTGTTGGCCATTGAAATCCGTTCTGACAATGCAAAAAGAACATTTTTTTCTCCCGGTCTTTTCATATTCAGATGGTACTGTCACCTTGTCAGTGTCAGGGATTGTGTGAACATAAAAGAATTCAAAATAGCTCATGCTGTAAACCATTAATGACCCTTCTGGTTCCATCTTCAATAAGTTATGCCAAAGTGGTTTCAATGATGGAAAAAAAATGCCTTTTAGAACTTAAGCCAGAGCAGGAAGTCTTGCTTCTGTACTCACATCCCCCCCCATCCTACGTGACTGTCTGAATTTTTATTTCTTGTGAGAATAAAATGGGAATGAATCTGAGAAAAATATATTCTTTTATACCACTCTAACTCTACAGTATATGCTATACTTCTGTTAGTGGGTGCATTGTAACATGACGTGACACAAATTATAGACCAACTATTATAATTCATTCATTTAATTTAAAAATGACGTATGAACTCAGCTTCACCTTAAAGATAATCAAGCAGGTGTCAGAAAGCAAGACAAGCACAAATACGGTTCAGTATTTATATCCTTTTTTAGTTTGTGGTCTGACCATAAGTCAGACCACAATGAGGAAACATACAGCGAACAGTCCAGTATATATATATATATATATATATATATATATATATATATATATATATATATATATATATATATATATATATATATATATATTCATTCATTCATTCATCTTCTACCACTATATCCGATCTTCCCTCGGGTCAAGGGGAGGGGAGCCTGTGCCTATCTCAGGCGTCTATGGGCATTAAGGCAGGATACACCCTGGATGGAATGCCAACCCATCGCAGGACACACACACACACACACACATTCACACACACATTCATACACTAGGGACAATTTTCCAAGGTGCCAATCAACCTACCGTGCATGTTTTTTGGACTAGGGGGAAACCGGAGAACCCGGAGAAAAAAACCCCTGAGGCACGGGGAGAACATGCAAACTCCACACACACATGGCCGAGACGGGAATCGAACCCGGACCCTGGCGGTGTGAGGCGAACGTGCTAACCACTAAGCCACCGTGCTCCTTTATATATATATATATATATATATATATATATATATATATATATATATATATATATATATATATATATATATATATATATATATATATAGCGGTGACAGGTTTGCATAATTAGACGTCCTGAGTACCTGACATTGTGTATGTACATTTGAGTGGCCATGTTTGTAGGTGTAGTGTATTCTCGGTAACAGAGTTCGTTGCAATACCAACTCATAAACAATGTTATGTCCCTTTATCCAGACCTGGATATTCTATTATACAGGCAAGAGGGACACAGATGTATACAATGACACATCTCTGCATGCACTGTGTAGTAATATATGCCTTTTGGTTTGAAATGAGCAGTAACATACAGTACCAACCTGCTCCCTCCCTCCCTCTCTCTCTCCCTGTGTGTTGATAGCCAGACATCAGCGTCCCCCCCAAACAGATTGTGTTTTCACACCACGCTGAATCCTTAAAATAAGTCTCCGAGTGTCTCATTAGTGAGGTGTCACACCTGCAGACATTGCCGCGGGGGTTAGCAACGAGAGCTCGCGCGGATGAAACTTCTTCAGAAGACAACTAGGGCACTTTCAACCCCGGCTGTGTTTAGTCGAAACAAATTGGAGCTCATTGGGTTTATTAGATTGTGCGAGCTGCAATTTAGGACCAATGGTCCGGGGTGGTTGAGAAAAACGCCTTCACAGGATATCTGGCTTATAACTGGACATTGCAAAAAGCATTCAAGCTATGCACGTGCCGGTCTAATACATGTGTAGGGAATAAAGTATGATGTGAGTGTTGTGTTATGTGTTCTGACTTATTTCCCTGTGCAGTATCATAACGTCTTGTCTCTTATGGAACATCATTTTTCCATTAACGCATTATATCCATGTTTTAATCCAGGTTCAGCTGTATTTATTGCTGCCAAATTACACAAATAATAACACGATAACAAATTAATTTGGAAAATGTAAATTGTCTTCCGCAGCCCCATACATCGCCTGTTGTTCCTTTCTTCTTTTCTCCTTGTATGCAACACTGAGGCAACTGTATTCAGTCATTAGTGCTTGTTTTACAATCTGATTCGCTTGTGCAGGTTTGTCCTTTAAATCATAGGGACCACCGTTGTCCAGTTCGACGCATGGAGGCTGCTTAATCCTGGCAGGTTTCCGTGCACCGTTCAGCCCCTGTGTCTGATCTCAAGAATCCATCGGAACGATTTATTTTCAACCTTCCCACGTTGTCCGACACTCCGTCTCTTCCTGTTGCTTCAGAGGGAAAATGCTGATGCCTGTCTACAAAGTCTAAAGTGGGCCGGTGTCTACCGCGTGTAAACACTTTTTCCACACAATGCACGGCATCACACTCTCGGGTGGACCACCATCTCTCAGTGTACAATGCAGTGAACATGCAAGGCTCCTCTCTGTTCTGGTGCCCGGCTGGCAGGACTGTGAACGGCTTAGTCATTGGGTTCAAACCGCAATGAAGTACCTATAGTAATTTTAAAAGCACTATAAAATACAATCCATGTCTTAAGTGGTTTTTCAACCTCTGCAAAAGGGTCCTTATTCTAATAGTACTTTTAGCCCCTGAACTAGTGAATCTGAATTAAGGCATTTTTTTATTGATATAGACTTAAAAGCACTTATGCAAATCGCTCTGGATGAAGGCATATTGCCAACTGGCATAATTCTAATTGTGAAGTTAGTTATGAAAAATCTAAGAGTGAGAGTTTTTTTTTGTCATTTTCTTCAGCGTCATGTAAATATAGGTGTTCCCTGTAGACACTACAATAGAGGCTTCGGGCGTGAGATTGAATTGACATCGGTGATTTATGAAGCTAATGCGTTTACTAAAATGCTAAAAAAAATGTGCAAATAATGTGTATTTTATGTTACTTGAGGACACCGCTGCAGGTTTTCCCAACAAACAATACACAATTTATGACAAATGTGACTTGTGACATCATTCATTCATCTTCTACCGCTATATCCGATCTTCCCTGGGGTCACAGGGACGCGTCTGTGGGCATTAAGGCAGGACACACCCTGGATGGAATGCCAACCCATCGCAGGACACACACACACACACACACACACACACACACACACACACATTCATACACTAGGGACAATTTTCTAAGGTGCCAATCAACCTAGCGTGCATGTTTTTGGACTGGGGAGAAAACCAGAGAACCCGGAGAAAAAAAACCCAGAGGCACGGGGAGAACATGCAAACTCCACACACACACGGCCAAGACGGGAATCGAACCCGGACCCTGGCGGTGTGAGGCGAACGTGCTAACCACTAAACCACCATGCCCCTGACTTGTGATTTTTTTTTAGCTTTTTACCACTGTAATAAGTAAACTATGGTTTTATGTAAACTACTCCATTATTAATTTTGGAAAGACTTGAAAGTGTCCCTAGACATTGCTGAAAGAGTGCAAGAGATAAATGAATCTTTTACACACTTTGAAGTTGGCCCTGTGGTGCTTTTCTTACCATTTTTTTTCCCGCTGTCCTTTTGACTGTCAGCATTGTTGATGGAGTTTTTTGAACCGCCTTAGGCATTAGAGATAACAAAGCTCTCTCTGTGACCACAGGCAAGAGAGGAGTCCACATGCGCAGGATGTGTGCATAAGGTCTGCTCTGTCCACAGTGGAATAATATCTGTCACAGGACTGCGGCGGAAAAAATTGGGATGTTTGGATGTTGGGAAACCACTCAATCATCCCAGCCTTGAAAGAAGAGTTTGACGACAACTGGAGACTCACGGATTTTGTCCTTTACCAAATGTCATAGATTTTATTGCATGATGTTTACTTACGTAAATAATCAACAGTTCCATAAATATCTGTGACTTGTTGTAATAAGGGGCACAGTGGCTTAGTGATTAGCAGGTTTGCCTCACACCTCCAGGTTCGGGGTTCGATTCCCGCCTTCGCCATGTGTGTGTGGAGTTTGAATGTTCTCCTCGTGCCACAGGGGTTTTTTCTCCGGGTCCTCCGGTTTCCTCCGGTCCAAAAATATGCACCTTGGAAAATTGCCCCTAGTATGTGAATGTGTGTGTGTGATTGTGAGTGTGGTTGGGTGTGAATGGGTTGGCATTCCATCCATGGGGTATACTGCCTTAATGCTTACAGACGCCTGAGATAGGCACAGGCTCAGAGGGAACCGAGTGACCGAAGGAAGATCGGATAAAGCGGTAGAAGATGAATGAATGAATGAATATGCTAATGTTATGTTATGGATGAAGCCGTCTTAAAAATTCCTTTCTTTGCTCAGGTTGCTCAGGAAAAATGGAAGTCAGTGACTGAATAGTCCTTAGAAACAATGTGATCGGTGATTGATTATTGGAAACAATGTGATCGGTGATTGATTATTGGAAACAATGTGATCGGTGATTGATTATTGGAAACAATGTGATCGGTGATTGATTATTGGAAACAATGTGATCAGTGATTGATTATTGGAAACAATGTGATCGGTGATTGATTATTAATAAAGCACAATGTGATCTGTGATTATTGTAAACACAAGTGTGTGATCATTAATATGAAATGGGGATGTTGACTAACAAGCATCACTGATGATTACGGTCCTTTATTATTGTAAGAATACAAAGAAAGTATAAACTAGGTTCAAAACATTATTTTAATGTTTCTATTTATTTATTATAAATGCCTACTCTATTTTCATTTCATGTTTACATGCTGGATGGTCATAATAAGCATTTCCCTGCATGCCGTACTCTGTATGTATGTGTACATGATGAATACAATTTGAATTTGAAGTCAGGAGACTGGGTAAGATTCAAATAAAAACAAAATGCACTGATTCGCAAATCTCACATATCCATATTTGATTCATAATAAAACAGAAAAATCATATCAAATGTTTAAACTAATAAATAAAATGTTATATGTTTAAAAAAATATATGACATAGATAGATAGATAGATAGAGAGAGAGAGAGAGAGAGAGAGAGAGAGAGAGAAACAATTTTAAGGAAAGGTCATTTTGAATTTGATAGCTGCAACATTTTTCAACAAAACATCTGTCCATGCACATCTGGGAAGTGAGGCGACACATTTTTTGTAATATGTCTGTGTCTGTTCAACTGTACATGTCATTTTGGTATGTCTTTTATTTCATGATGCGCCAAAAGTTTATGCAAATTATGAAAAGTCTAGACTGCAGGCAGATGAGTTCAACATCCGGAATCACCTAGAACTGAAGTTTTAGTTTTATATTCACAGCATTTAGCAGAAGCCTTTATCCAGAGAGACTTACAACTGAGCGATTGATGGTTAAGGGCCTTGCTCAAGGCACCACTAGTGGCAGCTTGGTGGTAGTGGTGGTAGTGGTGGTATCGGTGGTGGCGGTTGTGGGATTGGAACCTGAGATCTTCCATTCCAGAGGCCAATGCCTTAAGCACTGAGCTACCACAATTATGTTACACAACAAGTGTCTTAACAGAACACACATCCATGATTCTTGGATAATAACTGTATACATAATACAGATGACAAAACAGGCGTATGAGCATAATGGAATTATCGCAGAGGAGCGTGCACTTCCTTTAGAGGGAATTTATTCATGGTAATGAAAATAGTTCTTTTCCCATTCCTTAATGATCACCCCGGCTTCACAAAGCAGACGTTCCCTTTATCTAATTAGTATTGTGCTATGGGCTATTTGTGTCATCTTAAAGAATGATAATTATGTGTCACCTTTGCCGGATGTGCTCAGCGGAACTGATTAACTCTGACACTTTGTACACTGCTTAACCTTCAGGACTGTTTGCTAAAGGAGCGATTCGTTTTAGCTATGCGTCGACAGCAAAACACTGCGGCGAATCTAGCTCCGAGCCGTGAATCTTTACAGGCAACATGACGCCAAGCGCTTAAGTATTTCTCTGATTTGTCCGTTTTATATGGAAATATTTCCCAAAAGCATAAAGCAGGTAGTAATGAACACATGCTGAGTAAACAGAAAAGTCAAATAACAGGCAATACCTTTTTGTAGCTTTACATACTAATATGGAATTAGGGTGTAATTTCATACAACCCATAGAATTTGTTTTTTTTTTTAAAGTGAAATATGTGATTCTCTGTTCACAATGTCAGTTTTTCAAACCTTGTGCTATTCACACTGCCATCTCCTTGACGAGATCCATCACAATAAAGCCTCGGCTACACTTCTGACATGTAGAAATGAAGGCAATGTTCTGTCTGTACATCCCTTGGAAACGCGGCCAGACATTATAGGTGATTTGTCATCGCTGACAGGTGTTTTAGGCAGCGCTCAGTGGAGTCTTACTACCCTCTGTTCTCTGACACACACTGGGCTGCACATCCAGGCTCAACTAATTCCCTTGCTCTCTGGTTCAACAGGAGCGTTTTCGGCCCGGGTTTGACTGTATTCCTGGAACACAGGAAGCCCGCCTTATGACATTCGGCATTCCAGTGCTAGATTATTCAAGAGTGGCTCATCATTATCTATTACCATAGATTTTGTTGGAGCAACTATGCCATTAATAACAACGTCGCCTCAAACAACCTCAGGCCCAAAAGCTATCGTACTTGACACATTCTCGAAGCCTGAAAAGTGAATTAGAGCAACGGTGTATTAATTCAGCTGAGAGATAAAAACATTCAGTCATCGTGCAGCTCATGTTGGCCCGGGTATCTTTAGAAAACTTTGTTTAATAACCACAGACGCGTTCCTCTCTGCACTGTCATAGTGTCAATGGTGCACGCAGAAAAAAAAAAACAACAAAAAAACATAAGACTTGAAACCAGCCTGAAAAATACTCAATAAAACTGACACATTTTTATGATTTTTCTCAGCGGTTCCACAGGAAATAAGTTCACTGTGTTGCACATGTATTTCTCATGCTATTCCCGATATCTATGCCATCCTTCTGTCTCTTATTATCTATAGAAGACCGTTGCACTGAAAATGTTTGTATTTTATATAAATTGCTTTCTTAATGATATATATATATATATATATATATATATATTATATATATATATATATATATCTATATATATATATATATATATATATTATATATATATATATCTATATATATATATATATATATATATATATATATATATATATATATATATATTATAATATATATATATATATATATATAATATATATATATATATATATATCTATATAGACGTGGACAAAATTGTTGGTACCCTTTGGTCAATGAAAGAAAAAGTCACAATGGTCACAGAAATAACTTTAATCTGACAAAAGTAATAATAAATAAAAATTCTATAAATGTTAACCAATGAAAGTCAGACATTGTTTTTCAACCATGCTTCAACAGAATTATGTAAAAAAATAAACTCATGAAACAGGCATGGACAAAAATGATGGTACCCCTAACTTAATATTTTGTTGCGCAACCTTTTGAGGCAATCACTGCAATCAAACGCTTCCTGTAACTGTCAATGAGACATTTCATCCTCCTTGGTCGTCTCCCATGTAGTCCACTTTGGCTCAAACAACGACGGATGGTGCGATCTGACACTGATGTTCCTTGAGCATGAAGTTCACCTTGAATCTCTTTAGAAGTCTTTCTAGGCTCTTTTGTTACCATTCGGATTATCCGTCTCTTAGATTTGTCATCAATTTTCCTCCTGCGGCCACGTCCAGGGAGGTTGGCTACAGTCCCATGGATCTTAAACTTCTGAATAATATGTGCAACTGTACTCACAGGAACATCTAGTTGCTTGGAGATGGTCTTATAGCCTTTACCTTTAACATGCTTGTCTATAATTTTCTTTCTGATCTCTTGAGACAGCTCTTTCCTTTGCTTCCTCTGGTCCATGTCGAGTGTGGTACACACCATATCACCAAACAACACAGTGATTACCTGGAGCCATATATATAGGCCCAATGGCTGATTACAAGGTTGTAGACACCTGTGATGCTAATTAGTGGACACACCTTCAATTAACATGTCCCTTTGGTCACATTATTTTCTGTGTTTTCTAGGGGTACCATCATTTTTGTCCATGCCTGTTTCAAGTTTATTTTTTTACATAATTCTGTTGAAGCATGGTTGAAAAACAATGTCTGACTTTCATTGGTTAACATTTATAGAATTTTTATTTATTATTACTTTTGTCAGATTAAAGTTATTTCTGTGACCATTGTGACTTTTTCTTTCATTGACCAAAGGGTACCAACAATTTTGTCCACGTCTGTATTCAGGTGTGTGTGTGTGTGGTTTTTTTACATAGGGTGCTCATTAATATATTATATTCATTCATTCATCTTCTACCACTTAATCCGACTACTCTCGCGGGTCACGGAGAACCTGTGCCTATCTCAGGCATCTTCGGGCATTAAGGCAGTATACACCCTATATGGAATGAAAACCCATCACAGGGCACACACACACACACACACACACACACACACACACACACACACACACACACACACACACACACACACTCACATTCACACACAAGGTACAATTTTTACAAGGTGCCGATCAACCTACCATGCATATTTTTTGATCAGGGGGATAAACCAGAGGACCCGGAGAAAAACCCCTTGAGGCACGGAGAGAACATGCAAACTCCACACACACATGGTGGAGGTGAGAATCGAACCCCCAACTTTAAGGTGTGAGGCGAACATGCTAACCAGGATATATTATATTTGATGTCATATTTATAGCATATTCCTATATTACATGCATTCTTATCATGAATGTTCCTGCAATAAAAAAGACGCTTTTCTTAACAGCCATTATGTAGTGAAAATGATGCAATAATAATATATACAGGTCTATATTCAGAGTAAAGTTTAAGAGTTGTATGTTTTAAGAAACTTTTCAGAGTAAAGTGACACACAAACACACATACACACATACACACACACACACACACACACACACACCTGAGCCGATTTTCTGAAATAGCCATTCAGCTCATTACAATGATTACCGTCCAAATAGTCAAAGATGCTGTAATTCCTGTAAAGCTCTGAATGAAGGGGGGAGAAATTTCAATACATGTGAATAATTCAGGTCTCAATATAGGAATATTTGAAAATATATATATTTAGAATATATATATAGAATATATATGTATATATATTTAGAATAGATTGTATGTAAAACTGGATGTAATTTAAACAGAGACATAAAAAATGCAACATTTAGTACAAAGGTTTGATTTGAGAAGCAGCAGTGACTAACGGCATAAGGCTTAACTTATAATGGTTATATTAAACTATGTAAAATGAACAACATCTATAGTTAATAAGCGCCCGTCACATCTATGGTTTAAAAAATTAGCCTATTATGATTATTATTTTGATATAAATGGTGTTTATAAAAATTCTAAAAGAATTCGGGTAATTGGTAAATCTCATTCATGAACTAATACAGATTAAAACAACTACGATTAATGAATAATCATGATGGACACATAATATGCGTATTTTCTTCTATACATATATATATATACACACACACACACACACACACACACACGCACACACACAAACACTCATCAGTGCTTGCCACTTTTCCTATTCTAAATGCATCATTCATGAAGCAAGGTAGGCTGCAGTCACCATTATTCTCCAGAGTAAACGATTTGTGAATTAAACTAAATGCACGACCACATAGCGTCTCCCACAGACACGTCACGCCATTGGGCATGATGACTGTATCTGAATAAATTCTAATGGAAGCACTCATCAGAGACTTTAGCAAGAACGAAGACAATCATGCATTTAGTATTCCAATCCACAACCGCCGACTCGTGGTAATATTCTCATCCAGAGGCCTGGCTGTCTCTACGAGCTTGTCCTGTGGAATTTGTAATGCTTTTGATGACACACGTATCCCTTCATTAACGAGAAAGGATGCTTTGGGATGCATAAATACGAGCATGCTCTGACCTCGATGCCTTATGTGTCCAATTATGAACCACCTTTCGGGCTTGAGGCTGGATGAAAACTTTGCACAGGACCTACGAAATAGATTTTTTTTAGGAGAATAAAAAGTGGTAAAAGGTTCTCAACTGAATAATAAGCAGAAGCAAAATGGGGAGAATAAATCAAATCGGACATAATGTTATTACCAAAGAATTTAATAAGAGCAGTCAAATTGCCTGTGTTTTAATTAAGAGGACGCGAGTGCAAAGTGAATGCATTCACTGCATAAACTGAATACATGTAACAATCTAAAAAAGTAAAACACTGGCAGGAAGGCAAAGAGTTCAAATCTATATAGGTTAGCTTCGCATAACATTGCGCTGGTGTGCTACGTCTTGTGTTTTCATTCTTAACTTGACATTCTGTATTATAATTGTATGCAATGTCAGGATCAGATATAGTACGATAGGCATCATTTTACCCCAACTTCACACTCAAAAGTCCAAGTAAATGTAGCGATTTGCCAGAAGATGAAATGTAAGAGTGAAAGTGTATGAGTGTGTAAACAAATTAAAGAGAAATAAAAGAGTAAAGGACTGATATTATACTTTAAAAGGGGGAAAATAATTAAGATTTTTTTGGTCGTTTTTAAGCGCAAGAGCAACAGGGATGACAAAAGTGCACACAAACCTTCACCAACCAGAAATAACATGGAGACATTTTAAAAAAAAATTAATAAATAAATTATATATATATACACAAAAGCTCTCAAGATTCTATGCAGAATTTCAAAATCAAGTCATGTGATGAGCAGTTGTGCCAGTGTGTGTGTGTGTGTGTGTGTAAATACAAATTAAAAAGTGTACTATGTAAAAGCTAGTAGAGTAGTAAGTAGTGGATCTTAGAGTTGGATAACTTTGACTTTTTGTACCTTTCCCTGTTAAACCAAAGCTGTTGTAGTCAACTGGAAAAACAGTTCAGCAGTTTGCCCAATATGGAGTTGAGGGGGTGTTCGCTGTATCCCGCAACTATCTCTATTTTGTTCAACATCCATATGTTTTACAGGAAGTGAAAATGAATCATCCTACCTATTTGTTCTTGTCATGTAACATGACTCGCTATATTTAGCAAGCCTGCTAGCATAATCCAGCTCATGCCTAACATGGCTGACGGAACAGAGAACATAATGCACTGCTTACATAATAACATGTGCCGAGAATGATTGAGAAATAACCAATGCAAACATCAGGAGCAACCAAATTTGATAGTTTCCTTTTCTAACCCTTGTTGTATGTTAGTGGATTCATATACAATATACAGAAGCAACTCTACAAATCAGCAAACAGTGAAGCAAGGCAGAGTTTTACTCTTTCTTCTGCTATAATCACATTCATTCATACATATGCGCCCGAAAAAAATGTTATGCAACTGTAACATCAAGGAAACACAGCAAATAATTCTAATACCCGCTACAAATCCCAAACCACTGAATTATTCAAATGTAAGAGGAAGGACAAGAATAAAACGTTGTCATATATACAACCAGAGGTGCGACGTAGAGAAGAACAAATATTTTCTTACGCAAATAGTGCGTAGTATAGTTTTTTCTGCTATCAGCACTTTTTTGGACTACAGTTTGCTTCCAGGGGTTTCTTCTCCGAGTTCTCCAGTTTCTTCCCCGGTCCAAAAACATGGCTAACATTTTAAATGACTTAAAATTCATTTACCTGTGTGACACTTAAACAGGTAGTAGTAATAGCTTTTAATTTAAGTTTATATCAGAGCCCAAACCTCTTTAGTAAAAAAAACATAAAAGGATAGTCAGTACTTAAACTTTTACCAGAGATTTTACAGCCTGCGTATCTGTAGCTCTACTTAAGTGAAGGATGTATGCACTTCTGTCACTTCTGTATACATCACATAGATTTTATTTGCTTTGCATATTGTGGCATGTTAAGAAGTTTTACCAGAACAATGGGTCAGCTGTGAAACTAAAGTTTAAGGGCTTAAGGAAAAGGTTCTTTAAATTTCTTGACTAAATTGATGACCCAGGGGACACGGTGGATTAGTGGTTAGCACGTTCGCCTCACACCGCCAGAGTCCGGGTTCGATTCCCGTCTCGGCCATGTGTGTGTGTGGAGTTTGCATGTTCTCCCCGTGCCTCAGGGTTTTTTTTTCCGGGTTCTCCGGTTTCCCCCCGGTCCAAAAACATGCACGGTAGGTTGATTGGCACCTTGGCACCTTAGTGTATGAATGTGTGTGTGAATGTGTGTGTGTGTGTGTGTGTCCTGCGATGGGTTGGCATTCCATCCAGGGTGTATCCTGCCTTAATGCCCATAGACGCCTGAGATAGGCACAGACTCCCCGTAACCCGAGGGAAGATTGGATACAGCGGTAGAAGATGAATGAATGAAGGAATACGATAACCCGACGGAAGAAGGATGAATGAATACCCCGAAGAGAAGATTGGATACAGCGGTAGAAGATGAATGAATGAAGGAATTGATGACCCATGTAAAGAGGAATTACACCTGCCAAATCAATAATTATACTCCACACGACGTATTGTCTAGATGTAATATTGTGGCTTACTGAAACCTTTTTTTTGTTCTAATGTGTTTTTTTTAAATATATATAAAAATAATAACCTAATGGCATATTGGCTTGATTCTCATCTCACCATCAAGCTTTTTGCTGTGACAGAGCATGCATTAGGTATTGAGTATGGCATAAATCGCATGCACATAACCTGATTTGCATGGGCGCCAGATACTTGGAGACAGAAAAGCCATACTGTGTCCTTAATGTTTTTATAATGAGGCCATCTGGTGTGGATTGCATACCTCCTTTTCTGGTTGATATACAATCCGTGTTATTCCATGAAATGTTTAGCTGACTGTTTTTTAGGGAGTGATTAATGCACTTCTGCTGCCGCGCTATTTATGCCATGATAGAACTGCTTCACCGATACTTCGTAGACAAGAAGTTGAATCTCATTTGGATGGAGCGTTGCATTATGGAAGGCTGCACGTTCCAAGGTGGATTCTTTTACTCTGAAGTCTGAAGAAGTTTCACTTAGCACGTGCAATTGCTAATGAGAACGTGATGCAAAACTGGCTTTCCAGTTTGTAGCCTGCAGCTTGCTTCTCATCACTGCCACTTCTAGTTAAAAGTAGTGAAACATTGTGCTGTTTTGCCGCAGGATAAAGCAGCTTGGAAATTAGGTGCTTCTCCGGTTGTCTCATCGAATGAAACGCTATGACGCTAGCTGATGTAGATACACTGATATGGCTATTACATCCTTTGAAATATGGATTTCCGCCCATGTTACAGGCACCTCAGCTCGACCTAGTCTTTCTAAACCATCTGACTGGTGTACGACCACCTGTAGGCCTCTTCACGTGAGATGTGGGACTTTTTAATTGCTCGTTTTGTGTACGAGAAATCAGCAGTTTGGGCTGGCTTTGGCTATGTCGCCTGAGGCATGTGAAACCTCTCTGTGTGACTTGTTCTTTGTTCACAGTCAACTGTTTCATGGCCTGTTTCTATTTCCTGAATCTGTGGACTGTTTTAACAAGAAAAGAAAGCGTCCTGTAGTGCTCAAAAAGACATTATTTACTGTCTCGACTGCTGAATACCTGCTGAATATGATTGCATGGACATTCTGCTTTTCCTATTCCAGAACCAGTTTGCATGTTTTGTTTTTGTTTTTTTTTCTGTAAACAAAACCCATTATATAGCACTGTGTCATTCATTCATATATATATTTGTTCATCTTCTACCGCTATATCTGATCTTCCCTCGGGTCACGGGGAGTCTGTGCCTATCTCAGGCGTCTATAGGAATTAAGGCAGGATACATCCTGGATGGAATGCCAACCCATCACAGGGCACACACACACACACACACACACACACACACACACTCACACACAAGGAACAATTTTCCAAGGTGCCAATCAACCTATTGTGCATGTTTTGGACCGGGGGAAACTGGAGAAAAACCCCTGAGGCACGGGGAGAACATGCAAACTCCACACACACACGGCGGAGATGGGAATCGAACCCGGACCCTGGCGGCGTGAGGCGAACGTGCTAACCACTAAGCCACGGTGCCTTCTATTACCGTTTCTTAGAATTAAAATTTCTATTTGTCTTGATTTAAAAAACTTTCTTAGCTAGAGTAATGCAATGCTAAGTTAACAGTATTTAGGGTAAAGTCACTCACTGAGTATATAAAGGCAATTTGATTCAGCATTAGTTTTATTGATGTCGAGTATTTTTATAGCATGTTTAAGAGTGCCCATTGTCCACAGCAGATTTATAGTATATACAAATATATATACAAATACTTGGGTTTTATGGGTTTTGCTTATAGTGCTTTTTACAATGAACATTGTCCTAAAGGATACAGATCAGCGGTTACATCGACAAACAGTACAAACATGACAACTTTAAGACGCAAAAAACAAAATCTAAGAAAGGAAATTAAAGCTTATTTCTAGGAAATATGCTGTGAACGATCTTAAAAATCACTTTGCACATCTAAAGCAAGAAAATTAGATGTGTTCAGTCTTGTCTTTGGGCAAAATTTAACTAGCAACAGGTGATTGATATCAAAGTGCATGTTCAAATAGAATGCTGTGATCATTTTAAGACTAATACTGCGGCGAAAAACTCTTAGATCAAGAACCTTAAAAAATGTTCCATCTTTTTGTCATTACATATTTGTGCCTGGACCAGAAGGCTGCAGGTTCAAACACCAGCACCGTCAAGCTGTCACTAGAACTTTTATTTACAGTATAAAGAGGTTGAATCTGAGGCTTTTTGTGTCTAGTTAAAGGCTCTAGTAGAATTTATTATCAGCTAGACACAAAAAGCCCTGTTTCAAGAATTCTTACCAAATCATTTGTGCTTACCTCATTGAGTTTTAATAAACTATAACTAGATTTGATTTTTTCTTTGTTTCAGAAAGGGCATTTTTTCAGTGTGGGGCTGATTAACACATAACACTCTAGTATGGATTAACACATCAAAAATGTCATGTCAGGTGATTATATAGGGTGCAATAATGAAGCTAATTTGCACTGTGGAAAGATGCTAACAATGTTTAATATAATATCCAGGCAACATATAGTGCATATATTAGGAAATGTTACAGTGCAAGTAGACTCGATAGAAAACTATAAATAAATGTTGTGCAAATGTCAGAATGTTACTGATGACATTAGATGGCAATGGTTGGTCAAAAGAAGTGTTGCTTCAGAAACAACACCACTGACACCATACGTTAGTTACATTTTTAAGTCATATACCTTGGCAATATGAGACAAATTCATTGTTTGTATTTGACTAATGTTATGAGGTAATTTGTCTCATATAAACAAGGTCTTTCTTAGTCTTTATTCTCGTCAATATAAGATTAGAAAGGTATCAATATGAAGGTAAGCTCAAAGATGTGTAAAAGTGCTATGCTTGGTGTACCCTTCATCTACATACATTATCTACACTTGAGCTTAAATAGCCTTAAGTGATTTTGAGCCGTGTTCCACTGGAGAAAAAAAATATTTTCCCCCATTCATCTTTTTGTTGGTGGTAAATCTAGAACTTATCATATAAAACAAGGACTGTGACTGTGAATAAAGTGTCAAAGGGTCATTTTGTGTCAAAGGGTCTCTCTCTTACATGCCCACATGCAAACACCTAGAAGAAATGTATAGTGGCTAATACACCTCTAGTGAGAGTAAACACCACTGCATTGTAATTTTCACAGTAATTATCCATTGTTTTCATCCCCTCCCCATCTAGAGAGGATTTATACACTCGCACTTTGGAATAAACAGAGCCTTTATTGTCTGGAGTAATAATCCTACATTATGATACAATTAATTACGATGCATCCATGAGCATCAGTGGAGCTCTCCGAGGACACGTGGGCGTAATTGTAATTGCATGATCAGCAGCGGTCCTCAGATGTTGTTAAGGACATCTCGAACGCTGATGTACTGAATGTCAGCTGCTGACTTGCCAGATCAAGAGGTTTTAACGCTTTAGTTTTCATAGAAGAATCCCACTGTGACAAAGGCAAGTGTACTGACTCACAATGTACTGACGAGCACTGCTTTATGCTTGTCTTTTCGGGATTTTAAATGTAAAAAAAACAAAAAAACTTACATTTGGCCCATTTTTTTGTGCATGTTCCGACGGCATCTCTTCATAAATGTTTGAAACACAAAGTTTTTTGAAACATACATAAGAAACCAAACCAAATAATGAATTATTAAAAAAAAAAAGTGCCGTGCTTTTGGGAAAATACTACCAACACAATGACACCCAATGAGAAGCCGCCTTACTATTAGCGCTACAAAAACAAATCAGCACAGTGCTTTGCCAATGAATACACTTTATATTTTATTAGTGAACAAGACAATGAATTTTGTTCATTTACAGTTATATGTAGTTATGGAGTTATAACATCAAGTTTGTTACTGTTAGAATGTATTTTAGAATTTAGAATTACTGTTAGAATTGACAGAAAAAAATCTACATTAAAGTATTTTACAGGATTTTAATGCACATTTTTAAAATTTAGAATCTAAAGAAAACGTAATGTAATGAAAGGATATGTTATTGCACATTTTTATAAGACAAATAAATAAAAAAAGGTCATTACTGCACATTGAAGTAACATTGTTATTGCATATATTTCTATTTTCTGTTTCTGTTTTGCTGAGAAATGAAATTTAAGTGTTCATGAGGTCAAATGTTACATTTTACATTTAAATGTTAAATATTACATTGTGTAAAATAATATTACAAAATGTATCTTTGTAAAAAAGTGGTTACTAGAACAGCAAATGATGACTAAATGCAGAATGGGATACATTCCCCGTCAAGTGTCCGTTATATAATGTGTTCCTATTAGTCTGTTTATTGATAAGTTGGATCCGTCCTTCCTTTTCACTCTCGCCCCGCACCTTCACCAAGTGTGTGGATGATGGAAAAATGATGTAATGTAAGATGAACAAAAAAAAGTAATGTAAAAAATGTACAATGATGGAAACGGGAGGCAACAAAACCAAAAGCGTTTCTCCACAAATAGATACAGTTTTACACAACTCACACTAACAATCTAACAATAGAACATCATGTGTGTCTCCGCCATGTGTGTGTGTGTGTGTGTGTCCATGTAATATAGGAATATGCTATAAATATTACATCAAATATAAAATATCCTGGTTTGCATGTTCGCCTCACACCTTAGGGTTGGGGGTTCGATTCTCACCTACACCATGTGTGTGTGGAGCTTAAATAGCCCCGCCATATCTCAGGGGTTTTTTCTCCGGGTTCTCCGGTCCAAAAACATGCACAGTAGGTTAATTGCCACCATGGAAAATTGTGTGTGTATGTGAGTGTGTGTGTGAGTGTGTGTGCCCTGCGATGGGTTGACATTCCAAACAGGGTGTATCCTGCCTTGATGCTGAGAGAAGTCAGATAAAAGCGGTAGAAGATGAATGAATGAATCTAGCTCTAGATTTAGATTTTCATGCAAATCCATTGGTTGGGACTCTCTGGGCCTTTCTCTCGCCTCGCGACTCATGTTAGCCTCCGCGCCCTATACCCCTGCAGATCTGACCTCTATCTTTAAAGCTGCCTGGCAGGCACTGCAGCGACGGGATGGGATCTAGCGTGGGGAAGAATGATGAATAACAGATGTTTCTTGATGGCTCGTGCCATTTGTCATACACCTGCCTGGCTCCCGAGCGCTGAGACCTCGACACTGTGTCACTGTCTCGGGCTGGATGGCCGCAGTACATCGTGCCATCTCGGCGCGGCTCGCCTCTCCGGATCCCTGTGTTTCGATTGAGTCATATTTCTCCTCCCAGCACTAAATAAAAGAAATCTGGACAGCTGGTGTTTTTCTTTTCTTTTGCTTTTTGACTCACGGGCAAGGTCAAATAGATAGATGCGACAGTGTGGATTTCAGAGTAAGCAGCTGCAGGGTA
Source organism: Kryptopterus vitreolus (assembly GCA_030449085.1). Taxonomy (NCBI): domain Eukaryota; kingdom Metazoa; phylum Chordata; class Actinopteri; order Siluriformes; family Siluridae; genus Kryptopterus; species Kryptopterus vitreolus. Next base: position 9,820,804 of record JACRUU010000023.1, read on the forward strand.
CGGCTATAATGGCTGAGTTATGTCACCTCGAAGCACAGGCCGCAATCGGAACTGAGAGATAACGAACACGATGACGATTTCGCTCGGCATTTCCGGGCTTGCGTCTCAATGACGGAATGAGAGAGGAACCGGACTCGTCATCATTTGGGTGTTCTGGGATGTCACTTCGGAGACGCTTGTAGTGTTTATAGGATATTGAGTGTTTACGGTGTATATTCTCAGCCAGATTAAAGAAGCAAACAGCAATTAGGAACACTGTATGCTAATATTGTGTTTAGAAGGCAAGCAAGAAGTCAGTGATGTCACCTCCAGTTGCTGGTTATTTAATATGCGCAGCCACGTTGGTGGAAGGCAATTAGAATTTAGAGTGTTTCTGTGTGTGTGTGTGTGTATGTGTGTGTGTGTGTGTGTGTGTCTGTGTGCACACATGGTGCCCTGCAATGAACTGACAATGTCCTGTGTCTATACACATCTCACATGCACTCATGTATCTTTCATTTGAATGCGGAGGTTAATCTGCTATTTTCAGGCCAACTGCTGCTGTATATTATGGGCCTAAGATTGAATTTCAAAAAGAAAAGTGGGAGTTACATAATTCCATCTCCCATAACATGATTATCCACTTTACCACATCTTCCTTCCTTCACGCTATCTAAAAAGTGTTTAGTTTTGTTGTTTTTTTTTCTCCTCCTGGCTTTGACAGTGTTCTCAGATATCTGGAGCGTGTCGATTTTAAGTGCATCGTTTAATCTTTATTTTTTTTTCCAGCTCTACAGAATACTGCTACGAAAAAAATAAATAAATAAAAAAGTCTAAACAATTTGCATTGATTATAAATGATGCAGTCTGTAATTTTAAGTGTAATGAGCAGGCAAGTGCTTGATTGTGATTCTAAATTAGCAGGAACATGAAGACTTATTTTTAACACTGTAATACGCTTTTTTTTCTTCTTCCCCCAAACACAAGGTGACAGTTTTTCGATGCACTATATGCGAAAAAATAAAAACACTGCTTGTATAACTTTTAGCCTCATGCTAAAAGGATGCTACTACTTTTGAATCACTTAAATACAGCTGCCTTCTAAATACAAATAAATATTCAAAATAAATCAACAACTTTTAACACAAATTCAATGTAGTAAAAGTTCAATCCACATAACACTTTATGCATATGATATACATTCATTCATTCATTCATTCATCTTCTACCGCCTTATCCGATCTCATGCCTATATCTAGGGGAGCCTGTGCCTATCTAATAATAATATCCTTTATTGGTCAAATATACATTACAGCACAGTGAAATTCTATTCTTCGCATATCCCAGCTTGTTGTTGGTAGTTGGGGTCAGAGCGCAGGGTCAGCCATGATACGGCGCCCCTGGAGCACAGAGGGTTAAGGGTCGTGCTCAAGGACCCAAGGGCGGCAGCTTGGCCATACCGGGGCTCAAACCCGGATCTTCTGATCAGCAGCCCAGCACCTTAGACCACTGAGCTACCATCAGGCGTCTATGGGCATTAAGGCAGGACACACCCTGGATGGAATGCCAACCCATCGCCGAGAACACACACACACACACACACACACACACACATTCATACTAGGGACAATTTTCCAAGGTGCCAATCAACCTATCGTGCATGTTTTTTGGACCGGGAGGAAACCTGAGAACCCGGAGAAAAACCCCCTGAGGCACGGGGAGAACAGGCAAACTCCACACACAAGGCCGAGACGGGATTCGAACCCGGATATGAATATATCATATATTTCGTATTTATTGAATGACACCGGGGGAGGGAAAAAAACCTATTAAACCCACTAAGAAAAAGCAGTTCATAAAGTTACGGCAGCAAAAGATTTTACTCCAATAAACCTCCTACATGTATAAGTCAGAGTCGGCTGCGTTCTGATGGTTAGAAATAGACTTCATAGAAAAACTGAAGCGTTGCATATTTATTTTCCCCCACTGTATATCAATATTGGAAAATAGTATGGAATTAAAATTATTGAAGATTAAGAAGATTATGATTTGATTGATAGATCATAAGGCAAGATGTGGTTTTAATGCATGATGGAGATGCGAATCTCCACCCAGCATGAAGCAAGAGTCCGCAGTGAACAAAGTTTGACAGAACGGATAAACATACTGGTTAGTGTTCTGTAGAAATGCCATTAGATCTAGAATTCCGTGTTAGAATACACAAACAAAAAAAAGGTAATGCGATGAGATGACATGTATTTGAATTATAATAAACAGTGAAAGGGAGATGGTGTGGGTGTGTGAACTGCACATGTCTCTGTTTCTATTACAAGTGTTAGTGTGAATTCATTGTGCCATCATGTCTTAAATTTCTCCTTCTCATGTTACCTGCTCCAGTTTGTTCAATTCATCTGGCGGCGAAATTGATCAAAATTGCCCTATTTACAAAATTACTTAAATGACATGGGAAAAAAAATCTATTTAACTCTGTAAGGAAAAAGCCTGGCCCACTTCCTTTTATTTTTTTAGGGTCATGCTCCTGAACTATATTTCCCATCAGCCATTGCACCGCTCTGATTGCACCTGTGTGGCATTTTCAGCAGCAGGACATTTCTATTTATCATAGTGAAACGCTTGTCTTCCCCAATTCCACCTTTTATAATAATATATAATATATATAATAATATAATATATAATAATATTTTCGTTCACCTCACACCTTCTGGGTTGGGGGTTCTATTCCAGTCTCCACCTTGTGTAAGTGTGTGTGTGTGTGTGTGTGTGTGTGTGTGTGTGGAGAGGGGGGTTTGCATGTTCTCCCCATGCACGGTATGTTGATTGGCACCTTGGAAAATTGTCCCTAGTGTGTGAGTACGAATGTGTGTGTGTGTGTCCTGCCTTGATGCCCGAATATGCCTGAGATGAACCTGAACCAGAGACACCGGTTCCCCATAAAGTGGTAGAAGATGAATGAATGGTTGCTTTGTGTTGTTTTTTTTTTGGTATTTCTCTGTTTTCACTGTAAATAAAAGCCTTTGCACTTGCTATACATATATGGAGTACATTACAGACTGTATTTTACTATTATGTTACTATCATTCAGAATCAGACCATATCATCATTTTTGAACAGACCATATCATCAGTAACACCAGTAACCTACAGTATACTGTAGTACTGTAACCCTGTACATAAATATTTGCAGTACTGCATTCACTGTGAAGTTTTCTAAAGCTGAGCTGCTTGAACAAAGTGGCACTTTCGGGCCGCGGCTCATCGGCTCCATCGAACAACAGGCGGCGTGATTAAGCTGTCTGCGTTCCTCCGCCTGCTCAGAGGAGCGTTAGTAGAAGGCAATTACGGTTTTGATTAGACACAGTGATAGTGCAGACAGCAGAATGTGGGAGCCGAAGCAAAATGTTGACCGCAGGAGATAAACTGAACTGCTTAATATATCTTACGACTCTGTACGATAGCTGTAGAATGAAGGCCCCCCTCAGCTGCTCTCACCGCGGCAGTTACTCCGGCGTATACAGGACGAAGCTCTGGGTCACATCTTGATGCTAAATGACAGAACTCGTGATAAGATTCTTGAATATCAGCTCAATTATCACATTATCACTTCTTTTACTTTTACGGTTTCTTCACGTTATCACACCATATGCATCACAGCCGCATCTCTGTTTCGGCATTAATGTAAGGAATAACACACAAGGGCGCATGCTATGACAGGAAACGTGGCTGATTGTCATGCGTGGTGCCATACAGCGACGGAACGATCAAACAGCAATTACTTTTATTCATGAAGCTGGTCATTCAATTCTGAAACGTGAAAAAGTGTGAACTGTAAATGTTACACATTTTGCTGTACAAAGGAAACAACATCCGTGTTTTACATTTTTAAAAATAGGTTTCTCGTGGAGGACACACGAACACACAAGTCCCTGTGTAGTGTACGAGCTGTTACTATAGAAACACTCACATAAGGATGAAACATGTTCATATAAATGTAATTATATACTGTATCACATATACACACATTTGCACTATTTTGCGCTATTAAAAATAACCATATGTAGGATCTGTATATATTTCACAGCATTTCTGTACTATATTTTGGATTGATATTGTATTTTCATTGATGTCCTGTGGGACAAGTAACTGAGAAAAAGGAAAAAAAAACATTTCACTATGTTACATCATGTAATATATATGTTGTAGGAAAGTCTTTCGATTTAATTGTAATTCCAGGCTTAGCCATTAGGGAGAGATTGGCAGCACCAGCCAGGTTAAGTCATCTCGGTAACATTACAGTGCACTCTGTGCTTAAAAGCCAGAACACCATGCAGTCTAGGATCAGACTCTTCTTTCGTCATCCTTGCAACTGACCACATCGACGGCTTAAACAATCACCCGAGCCGCAACAAGCAGAAGACTACGTCGGATTCTTCGTAGCATTCAAGTCTTCAACCAACAGCACATTAAAACATCCTACCACTAGCACATCCACACTGCTAATCCGCACCCATCCAATCGTCTGAGACGTGAAAGGTATCAGTGTACCCACCTTCTCATTAACGTTTTGTGGAACAAACTCTCCGTGCCCTTACTCTCTAACGGGAGTCACCAGTCATCTACTACAACTCATCCCTAAACTTGCCTAAGCTTCTTTTCATATGTGTTAAATAATTATTGAACCTTAGAGTTCCTAAAACAAGACAAATTTTCACTTTACTGATCCACAATCCCTGATTTGATCCTTCATTAGATCCCGCATTAGAAAGTTCAGGTGACTTTTGTCGTCCATGGGTTTCCTACAGGTTTTATTGTTTTACTGTCCATGAAGCAAAACTAATTCAATTGCTGTAATATTTTAAAGGCTCTATTTCGAGGTAAAATATACGACACAGTGGTGATAAATAGCGGTTTTATTATGTTTGATGTTATTTGTCTAAAACATGTACAAAGGTTGTAAAAAGGTGTTATTAATTATATATCCATTATATTTATCAAGAGAAACTGTCATTTACTGAATACTGCAAAAGTTTTCATCTTTCTTTTTCTCTAAGGGACAAACAGGAAACTGTCTTTCTTACTCATATTATAAATAAAAATATTTATATTTTTTTAAAAATAATATATATTATATATATTTATATTTGTTATATTTTGTTATATATAAGTTATATTTATTGCTAGTGAGAATCTGCTTCAATATACAGCTTTACATTTCATTTTACTGTCCAAAAGCATGCAGGTACGTGGACTGGTGTGTTACCTGCCCTTTTGCTCTGAGCGAGACAGGAAAGATGTGTGTATGAGGCCCTACATTGGGGAAATGCATGAACTAGTCCTGCATTAATCACTCCAACCCTGACCACAATAAATCAGCTAAAGAAGGGGAATGAATAAATCTGTTAATGAACATTAATGTTAACGTTTCAGCAGCCAGTAATCACTCGGAAAACAAGAACCATCAGGACCATCTGCAAACTGGTCTTTAGTGTGTTGGTGTAACAAAAGCCCTTGATTAAATTGGGGACAATTCCAGGTTTTGGGTTTGGGATCCATGTCCCAAAGATTTCACAATCAGTATGGCTTTTATCGCCATGGTTGGGATTATTTTTATATTATACTTTCAGTCAAAATTAATATTTTCATCAACTGGGAATTAACAATAAGTCGTTTCCCAAAGCTATCACTTTAGTGACCAGACTTCTTGAACCTGTAGCATTTTCACTGTGCATTTTCATACTGTAGATTTTAATAACGTGATGAATTCGACTGAATACTGGAGTTTCATTATTAGCATATTGTACAAACAAATGGCTCTTAAGTGATTAAACAAATGTATTTAAAATGTTATAATAACTGAAATGTAATTTACTTATTTTAAGCATCATTCATATATTATTATATACAAGCATTATTTATATATTATTTCAGCTTGGATTTATGTTTGTAACTTTTGATATTTCGCCTAATATTTTGCTAATTTTAGGCATTTATATCCAAAAAGGAGCAGAATTATCTGCGAATAGAAAAAAAATGATTGAAAGTATTGTATTAATGTAGTTTTGAATTACAAGTTTGTATTAATATCTAGAAACAGATTAAATGAATGAATGAACTATTCATAAAATTGTATGCGTCATGTGTTAATATTTTATAAATGCCGGCTTATACTGGTTTCTTTCACACAGCTATGTTAAACAAACTTGCTCAAGAACCCAAAATCATTATCGCGGTGCTGCGATCTGGAATCGCATCTAGTGTTGGGGAGTAACTAGTTACATGTAACAGCGTTGCGTTGTTTAATTACAAAATAAAAGTAACAGTAATTCATTACCGTTACTGAAAAAAAAAAACATGTAATAAAATTATTTTTGAAAATGTCAAAGTTTACAAATCCAACAGAACCCGACCTCTCAAACAACACCCCCCCCCCCCCCACCCCCATCCCCAAAAATTTTGTCCGCACAATCCCAACCCCTATCAACAATTTGATTTTTATGGAGCTCAATTTCGCAAATATACAAGCTACTTTTTCAGAGGGTTTGAATTTTTTTTTCTTATAATGTTAATTTCAGTAAGCGCCACCTAGTGGACAAATGACAGTAATCAAATGTAATCAGTTACTTTTTACTTTTATAAAGTAATTGAAAAGTTACACTACTCATTACATGTTGAATAGGGTCATTTATAATCTGTAACCCATTACATTTCCAAAGTAACCTTCCCAACACTGCTTGCAACCAACGGATTCAACAACATTATGTCACTCTGGATAAGGACGACTTGCTAAATCCTGTAAATGAGAACTAAATCCGACCTCTTAACCTCGCTAATTGTATATATCCGCTTTAGAAAGCAGTCTCATTTTTCACAAGGTTTATTTGCTGTTAAGCACTGCCTTTTCCTCTGAAAAGATTTAATAAGGTCGAACATGACAGAGTTTAAAGTTTCTAATTTTTTTAAGAACTCGGAATTATGAAAAAATGTTTTATATAACTCTAGCAACTAGGCTAGGTAGCATAAAGACCTTAAAACCTTATTATCCTTTCTTTAAATTTCTACATTCACCCATTTTGAATTTATCAGTCAGTATCAAAATATCAGATAAAAGTCGGGGGAAGATTGGATTTTATTCTTCCTTTGATCATTGTGTTGAGTAAATATTTCCTGTGTTGAAATATACACTGTTTAGGGAGATGCGAAAAGTTCCACATAAATATACATTTTATATACCCAGAATATTGGACAACTTCTACGAAAGAATGTTTTCCACGTGATAATAAATGGATTCACACATAAAGGCTATATTTTGAGGTAAAATGTATGTTAAGGTCGGGCGATAAATAGAGGTTTTATTATGTTTAACGCTATTTGACTAAAACATACATAGGTGGCTGTAAAAAGGGTCAATGTTTGAGCATTAATTATAAATAAATTCGGTTTATCAACAGATAATTATATTTAATATATAATTATAATATAAAAACAGATATATATATATAAAATCAGATACATATATATAAATAAAAAATAACATATATATATATATATAAAATATAAACAGATAACATATATTTTATAAAATAACAGATATATTTATCAACAGATAAGCTATGAAGCTATGTTTCTAGGTAAAATGTAAGTTAAGGTCGGGCGATAAATAGCGGTTTTATTATGTTTAACGCTATTTGACTAAAACATACATAGGATGCTGTAAAAAGGGTCAATGTTTCAGCATTAATTATAAATAAATTCTATTTATTAACAGAAACAATGACTGTCATTCACTGATTAACAGGAACTTCTCTATCTTACTTATTTCCTCTATAAAACAAGAGCTTTGGTTTAATTTTATACTTATATTTATTGATAGCGAGAATCTGCTTCAATATGCAACTTTCTGCCACTGATCCAGTTTCTAACTACACACAATGTAACGGTGCATTCTCAAGTTTTCAGACGCAATTTTTGACTACTCACAGTGTTGTTTATTACCTTTTTTTTCTCAAAATAAGAGTTTATTTATTACATTCTGGGTGGTTTGGATCCCACCTGCCACTGCCTCTTAATTCTTCACAGTCTTGTTTAGTGATTAACATAATTATTTGTTGCTTGTTTTCGTTCTGAAGTATGCAAATGCATGTATTATATCTCCTCCTCCTCAGCTTTTCATTGTCAAGACATTTATATAATATACTGCTACAATGACACGTACTTAGTTCGACTTAGTTTGAGTGCAGGAACGCGGTAATGTTACAGTAAACAAAGATATTTGTATTTGTGGAGACAGTTGGATGTCTGTGAGTGGAACGTGTCCATGTGCTTTGGGCTATATGTTATGTCTGACCTGAATATTTGGTAATATTTAGGGATGTGGTAGCTCAGTGATTAAGATATTGAAATCAGAAGGTTGGGAGTTTAAATCCCAGCACCATCTCAGCTGAGCCCTAAATCGAGCACTGGTTAAAATGAAAGAATTGGCAACTTGACATCTGCCAAATGCCCTAAATATAAGTATTTTAATGAGGGATATGGAGTTGCACAGTATTGCTGCACCAAAGTTTCCTGCTTTCATCCTGAGTTCAATTTATTCTTTCTGTGGATGTTAGCCAGTGTCCTCAGGTCTCTCCACTTTACTCCGACTGTTCAAAAATCATGTCCGTGGGTGGATTAGTGACCCTAAATTGCTCCTTGGTGTGAATGTGTGTGTGGATATGGTGCCCTCTGATGGATTTACTGACCCACCTGTGTGTATTCCTATCTCACTCCCAGTGTTCTTGAGATAGGCCCTCCCAGATTTACCATGGCCTTGACCAAGAAGAGGTAGTTACTCAAAACGAATAAATAAAAAAAAGCTGTCTATACTGAAGCAGGGGTGATGGGTTCAACCCTGCACAGGAAACCTAGAAGGCAGTGTACTGTAGCTGTGAATATCGAGTCTGAAAAGGACCAGCTGCATAAATACAACATTCGGTAAACACATACAGTCATCCTGTTATTTATATCTCATATTTTTTGTCAAATAAAATCTATACATTAAGACAGAATTTGCTCGTAAATCTTGCACACCAATGTGATAAAGTTTGCATTGTTACAATCAATGAAAAATACAAACACTGTAAATGTTAGCAAACACTTACTACAAGGTACTTAGCACACGGTTGTGTAGAATTTCTTTGCATGACGCAGTATTTCCTTGGAACAAAGGAGCACAAACATGTTCCAGCATGACTATGTCCCTGTGCACATTAGGCCCTGTGAGTTACATGAAGAGATTGTTTGGCAAGATTGGCTTGAAAAGAACTTGTGTGGCCTGACCTCACTGAATGCAGGCGGTAGTTCTGACCTTTCCACAAAACATCAGCGCCGGTGCAAACCCCCAAAGGATTGTGGAAATGTGTAGTTTATTATTACAGCAATGAGAAAAAAGATATGTAAAAAATAATAATAAAAAATAACATGTTGTTACCAGGCGCTCTTCGCTCCGCAGTTTTATCCGGTAAAGCTAATGATTAGAGACATTGGGGCCGAAACGATCTCAACCTGTTTTCAAACTTTAAATGGGTAAGAAGCCCGGCAAAGGGGCGCACGGTGGTTTAGTGGTTAGCCTCACACCGCCTCACTCCGGGTTTGATTCCCGTCTCGGCCATGTGTGTGTGGAGTTTGCATGTTCTCCCCGTGCCTCAGGGGGTTTTTCTCCGGGTTCTCAGGCTTCCTCCCGGTCCAAAAACATGCACGGTAGGTTGATTGGCACCTTGGAAAATTGTCCCTAGTGTATGAATGTGTGTGTGAACGTGAGTGTGTGTGTGTCCCTTGATGGGTTGGCATTCCATCCAGGGTGTATCCTGCCTTAATGCCCATAGACGCCTGAGATAGGCACAGACTCCCCGTGACCCCGTGAAGATCGGATATATCGGTAGAAGATGAATGAATGAATGAATGTTGTTACGATAACAGTATGATTAATTGGGTGCCCATATACCTTTAGTCATAGTACACATTTTAGTGCTACGACGGTTGAAAGTTTGATATATACGATAATTATAGATCTCTATATTTTATACTTCTATATTTTATATTTTAGACAGGCAGTAATTGATTGATTTGGTAATTGATGGTCATTATAACTAACCAAAGTGTATCAACCTATCTGTAATATCTGTCTAGGATCTAATGAACCGCCAGTCATTTGGAATTTAAATCATACAATTAAAACAGTATGCAAATAAGCAAGGGTGGCGAAAAGTTTTGAAGGTAGTAATACAAATGCAAATAACACATGAGCATAAACCTCAGATCATCAGCTTTGTAGCCTGCTAATGAGTAATGGTGTATCATTATCACTTTCCATCACACGTCTTAAGTAGTTGAGCTTATTATCTCCATAATGAAATCACAGAGGCAAATTTTTTATATATAAATTTTTTTTTTTTTGCAATTACAGTCCTCCTCGCTCTCAGTCGCCTTCAGCTAACGTCGGATGTTTCGTCGGGAATTTAGAAATATATATAGAGAGAGAATTTATCCTTATATATATATATATATATATATATATATATATATATATATATATATAGATATATATATACCTTATATATATATATATATATATATATATATATATATATATATATATATATATATATATATATATATATATATACATATACATATATACATACACACACAAACACCTTGACCGGAGTCTACCTGTGAAGAACTCTTTCAAGAGCTGGTCGCCTGGCCAAACTAAGCAATCGGGATAGAAGGGCCTTATTAAGAGAGTTGACCCCAAATCCAATGGTGACTCTGACTGAGCTCCAGAGATCCTGTGTGGTGGTAGGACAATGTTCCAGCATAACAACCGCTGCCATCCAGCGATCTGGGATTTATAGCCTTGACAAAAGCCATTTTTTTCCAGTGAAAATCCCATAAATCCCAAAATCCCATGCTTGTTGAAGGATTCTGAAGGAAACTGTGTGGAACTAATTCTCTGGTCTGAAGGATTCAAGAAAGAACTAATTGTCCTTATTTCTGAGCATTATGTGAGGAGGAAACCACGCACGACTCATCACCTGGCCAAACCCATATCAAAAGTGAAGCATGATGGAGGTAGCAATTGTCCTTCAGGGGTGTTTTTCGACTGTACAACAGGTCAGGGATGAGCAAGATCTATGATATCTTCATATACAAATCTGTTTCACAGCATTCAGAGTCAGTTCACCTTCATACATGACCACTCTATGAATGTTGTAGAGTCGCCCAGCTTGGAACCTATTAAATCTCTGGAGAGACCTAAATATGGCTGTCCACTGATGGTCTCCATGTAACCTGATCCAACTTGTGAGGATTTGCAATGAAGAATGGCAGAAAATCCTCTAATCCAAGTGTGCAAAGATTGTTGCATCATATCCAAAAGAGACTGTAATATCTGCCAAAGGCGCTTCAAACGAACAATGAGTAAAGAGTCTGATTTACTTATGTGACATTTCATTTCAAAATGCATAGAGACATTTCTAGAATTCAGTTTTTTCCATGTCGTTATGGGGTACTGAGATTAGATTAATGAGACAAAAATCAATGTAATTGATTGCAGTATCAAAATGATAAAAAATTGAGGAGATGCACTATATAACCTGCAGCATATGTTATTAGTTCGTTTTTTTTTAAGTTCGGTATTTATTTCGATCAATATTTATTCACTAGCTATTGACATTTTGTATATATACAATAACACAAAGGTATGATATAAATGCATTTCTTTTCTCTTTTGCCTGTGGACAATTTCTCCAAAAGTTTGCATTGCAGAATAAAAATGAAATCCTAATGATTTTCTCCCTCCCATTCCCCACAGAGTTTATGACCTCTGCTTTTGTCTCTTCAAATAGGCACTGACAATTATATTCAAATCAGATTCCCAGTTACGTATTTTAAATGTTAATTCTGATACTCTGCTGTTTGCGTCTGTGAGCCAATAGCTACCTCCAAATTGTCTATTTGATATTCTCCTGTGACAGTGAAAGGCACTAACAAATCATTTAAATAAAGCGGTATCTAAGAAAGCATGCAAATTTGCATTAAATAGCTCTCTGGTTTAGTAATACTATGCACGCTCTTGTTTTTCTGCTCGTTTGGTAACAGTTCGGAGGGTAACTCCAATCACATGCAATTATCTCACTAGCTCTGTTATTTACAACTGGGAAATATTTTCAGAAAATGACTAAAAACAGCTAAATAATCTCATTATTTATGTGGCCTACTAATGCAATGGGCCAAATTAAGGGGAGGGAAAAAAAAGGAAACAGAGAAAGCAACAGCACAACCAATTACCATTGCTAATAATGCGATTTCTCATGAGATTAAAGCAATAGCACTATATCTTGCATCGAACAAGAAGAAAAAAAAACAGATATGGGTCATCTCTTATCGAGAAAGTGCATGACATATCTAAAAATACCATTTTAAGAGTGTATTGATTCAGTTACATTTACAGCTTTCCTTTAGAAAAACACATCTTTTGCGGCTAAACAATTGCATTGCGAATGTTTTTAGTGGATATAATGTGGATTTTTGCTGTATTCTTCCAAATATCAGCCATATAACCAGAAAGATGTATTCTAGGATTGGACAAATCACTATTCCAGGCAGGCTGGGATTAAGAATTCAGAAGCCCCTGAGCACAATATCACAATGCCCTCCCCCCGCAACTCCAAAACACAACACACACACATGCATACACAATAAAGGTTTGGAAATATAGGGTTCTGTTTGTTGGAAACACCTCTATCTTATACAGGATGAACAACACAGCAGATCATTAGTGAGGGAGCGCACCTTACCGCCTAAGGTCTTGCTCATTGGGTTATGAAAGGCAGCAGGTTAAACGATCGATAAGAACAATGTGAGCAACTTCGTTGATTGCCCCCCACAACGCCATGTCAGACACCTGATAAATCCACTGTGCTCTGTTGCTCCTGCTGCTACAGCTAGCCTTGGCACCAGGTTATGTTGCACCGATAACACTAGCCTCAAAACGGGCTCGTCATCTTCCACAACTCCTTCACCCTGATTCTCATCCTGACTCCTTTTAAAGAACGTTTGAATAGACGGTACACATACGTAATAGACGGCCACCCTCTCCTCTTTTTCTCTCTTTCGTTTACTCTCTTTTGATCTACGACGACTACTCCGACAATCATATGAACTGATTTGCTACGTGGTTTCTATACTTGCGCTTGACCAGAAAGTATCAGAGTTCTTTTTATTGCTTATACATGGTGACATTATCTGTAATATTAAAAAATATATATATACAAATTTCTACCCATCACATTGGGTCCCAAGTGCGTACTCGTACCATAATGCCTATTGGACAATCTGGCCCTGGTTCCAGGCATTCAGAATGAGTCGATTATATGTCCAGATTCCTTTTTTTCACAGCTGCCTGGCAGAAAAGCAAATTCAATATTCTGCAGATATAATTAATGGACATCAGGTCTTTTTTTTTTTTTCAATTAACCGCTTGTCCAACATCCTGAAAAACTTTTCTTAATGTATTGTAAAATGTAACATGCTCCAATTGGTTCAGAAACCTCAGTGGTGCTCAGTGGGCTCTATGCTCAAGGTTTAAAGTTTGCTATGAGTTTTCCTAGAGTGAGAATAAAAGTGCACAAGTCGAACGTATTTAAAACCACCCTTATGCACTTCAAGTGCGAAAATGCTTCCCTTTCAATTTCAATCCCTTTCAAGGACTTTCAATTACATACAGGAATGAGCTCTTAGTTTGTCTGTTTGTTTATTAGATTATGCATTCATTCATTCATCTTCTATCGCTTTATTCGATCTTCCCTCGGGTCACGGGGAGTCTGTGCCTATCTCAGGCGTCTATGGGCATTAAGACAGGATACACCCTGGATGGAATGCCAACCCATCGCAGGGAACACACACTCACACATTAATACACACATTCATACACTAGGGACAATTTTCCAAGGTGCCAATCAACATACTGTGGATGTTTTTGGACAGGGGGGAACCGGAGAACCCGGAGAAAAACCCCCTGAGGCACAGAGAGAACATGCAAACTCCACACACGCATGGCCGAGACGGGAATCGAACCCGGACCCTGGAGGTATGAGACGAACGTGCTAACCAGTAAGCCACCGTGCCCCGCTATTAGATTATGTCATTGTACCATTTGGGTAATCAGTAGACAGGTTTGGGCAGGACACTGGAGCTTGAATTTTGGTTTTATAATACAGTTTATCAGTTAATATATAACACCCAATGCACTAAAGCCGATGTCCCGTATGCATTCCATAATGCATGAGGCTTTGGCCTCAGCACCAAGTAAACTCATTCCTCTTCCTTCACCTGCACTACCTTTCCTGGCATTTTGCGAAAGCATGAAAAGAAAGAAAATTGTGCAAAGTTTCGGCGTTTCCTCTTCCAAAACACATGTTTAAAGTGACCCAGAGGCCTTGGAGTGAGATTAAAAACTCATTTTCGGATGCTCATGTGAAGTTGTTTTTGGCAGCAGTTCCAGTGAGCATTCAGCGAGACTCGGAGGATGCACATGGACGTCAGTCAAATAACCCGGGACTGAAGGCGTGATGCTTTAAGGGGTGATTTGGGAGCAGTTCTTCTTATCCGCGCCTCTTATCATTTACTTAAGGAACGGTGGCATGCTCTATTAACAGAATGCAAAGTCCCGAAATATCATTTTTGCAACAGACTCCCCTGCCGCAGGAAATAAAACTGATTAATAGGTAGTGTGGGTTCAAGGTTTGTTTTGAGTGTGGATTGAGGCTCTTGGGGTGAAGTAGATTTGGCTCTTTCTTTACCTCGTTCTCAAGAGAGTAAAGTGTTGAACATTTCCATATGGTAAACAGACCTGTAGTGAACCTTTGTGGTTGAGTTTAGACCACTTGCTTGGGAGAGTCCCTTTGTGTACTTTGGTCTACATAATTAATGCTGGGAATGAAACCAAGTGAACTGCACTTCAGGGAAACCTGACCAGCTAAGCTAATGTAAGTGGTAAATATTTGTTTATACTCTAACGAATGCTATGGATATACGTGTCCTGTTTTAAAATCGTCTGGATGTAAGAACAGGAGAGTTCGTTATTAGTCTTCTTTAGTGACACCATTCGTTCTGCACTCTTCTGCTGCACTATGCGGATTAATCAGACAGCTGCAAGTGACAAGTTAATACATTCAATTAGAATTTAACACTGGTCCCAAACCACATCATGCACACTAAATATTATGTCTAAATGGTAATGACAATATTTGTGTACTGACACAGTATTTAGTAGTATTTCATTTGGGATGCAGCCCAAGTATCCACAATTCTGAGGATATAATTATCTGTTGCAGAGATGCCAAGAGCTATGCTTTAGCTGTAGCATTGAACAATATTTCAGTCTTTACTATTGCAGTGTGGGAGGAATCTTTATAAAAAAATTAAAAAAAAAAAAACAGTCACACGTTAAATTTGCCAAGCAGAAAAGACAATTAAAATAAATTTTTTTTGGAATTAATGTGCAGTCAGTGTTATACTTTAGTTACAGTTCTTCATGAAGCAAGAGTTTTGAATAAATTTATTCTCATCGTTATTCACATTTACTGAAGAGTGCAATGCAAACGGTTTTAACATTGGAAAATGAAAATGTGCTGGATTGTAAGTAAAAAAAGTGAATAATAATATAAAAGTATATATTAAAGTTCCCTGTTTATATTGATAAAGGTCAGGTAGAATAGCACAAGGGAATAACCTAGAAAAGACATTTCACTGAATGTCAAAGGGTGTAGAAGATGGTATCCATTGCATATATATATATATATATATATATATATATATATATAGAGAGATAGAGAGAGAGAGCGAGAGAGAGAAAGAGAGAGAGAGAGGAGAGAGAGAGAGGAGAGAGAGGAGGTGGAGAGAGAGAAAGAGGAGAGAGAGAGGGGCACGGTGGCTTAGTGGTTAGCACGTTCGCCTCACACCGCCAGGGTCCGGGTTTTCGGCCATGTGTGTGTGGAGTTTGCATGTTCTCCCTGTGCCTCAGGGGCTTTTTCTCTGGGTTCTCTGGTTTCCCTCCCTCTGGTAGGTTGATTGGCACCTTGGAAAATTGTCCCTAGTGTATGAATGTGTGTGTGTGTTTGTGTGTGTGTGTGTGTGTGTGTGTGTGTGTGTGTGTGTGTGTGTGTGTGTGTGCCCTGCGATGGGTTGGCATTCCATCCAGGGTGTGTATCCTGCCTTAATGCCCATAGACGCCTGAGATAGGCACAGACTCCCCGTGACCCGAGAGAAGATCGGATATAGCAGTAGAAGATGAATATATATATATATATATACACACACACGAGATTTGGCATTTGGCATTTAGGCCTTGCAATGGAAGGGGTGGTGGGAGCTCAGTGTTTAAGGCATTGGCCTCTGGACCAAGATCACAGGTTCAAATTCCACCAAGCTGCCACTAGTGGGCCCTTGAGCAAGGCCCTTAACCCTCAATTGCTTAGTTGTAAGTCGCTCTGGATAAGGGCGTCTGCCAAATACCATAAATGTAAATGCAATGGTAATATTTATGATGCCTCGGATTGTCATTGGTTAAACCAAATACAATAAATAAATAAATAAATCGCCCAGTCGGAAAGCCATTACACTGAAGGGACGTAAGACACACATTTTGTTCCTGTTTGCAGTTACTTTATCATGTGAAAGTTTATAAGAGAATTTCCTCAAGTTGGTTTTGTGAACCGAATGGAGATAAGAGTACAGATTCTGATTGGTAAACGTGCAGAATAGAATGTACGGTTTATCGTTTATGCTGTGAGCACGGAGTTGTCTCTTCCACAGACGTACACTAGAGATTTTTACCACTGGGGTACAACTGCTAGCCTGTCTGCGTGGAATCTCTCGTTAGCAATGTTGACACCTCCGCTACTGCTGCTGTTCCTGCTAATCTCCTTCATTGTTCAGAAGTTTTATAAGGATAAGAAAACTTTAGTGCACGTCACTGTTCCTGTTCCGTTTACTGAATACTAAGTACTGATGCCAAAACACAAACTTTTCTCATAAATAGATAATTAATGTTTAGTTGCTTTTACATTCTTTAAACATTGACAAACTGCTCTTTACCAGGGTTTCTCGAGTAGCACGGGGTCAAAAGTGTAAACCAGCATTTTCTTATTGGACATAAAACTTTTTTACAGCTGTGAACCTTTTTGTCATTATATTTTTAGAATCTTTTAGAATTTTAAAATCTTTTTTTTTTTCTTTTTTCCCAGAAGTAGCTGTCTGGCTCCCGCTTCTCACTGTGTCGAGACAATCTACACAATGTACAAGGTCGACTGTTAAGCAATATCCAGGTTTTGCTGGCTGAAGCCGCGAGCCGACGGATATTTAATACGATCACAAAACCACCAGTGTGACATTGCCGTTATACAACAGGAACGAACAGTTGTTTAATATCTAGTCAATTTAATATCTAATATCTACTAAGCCACACAACATGGCCACAGTGTTCCATTTATTTTTACTCCACGAGCAGAAAAAGATCCTGCCAAAATCTCACTCACCGCTAAAACTGAAACCAGCTCGGGCTAAACGAGTTTGTAGCTTTTGGTAACGAATTGGCATCTTTCCTTTTCTTTTCATCATCTGTCATAGGTCCATATCTTATAGGAATAGTACATTCCTGAAAGGCATTGTTTGCCGTGTCTGCCCATGACGGCCCTGACACTGGGGTAGTTACACTTTCTACTAGGATTATATTTAGTTGGTGAGGACAGACAGGCAAAGTGTTCCTGCAATTACTATAAACCAATCAGATTAGTGGACTAGAACTAACCAATAAACAAACCCGTATGTGTAATAATACTAGAAGGTGCACCTTTAGGAAATGGGTCCTATAGGCAGAAAAAATGTTCACCAGATCTCCAGATATCTCTGCATGACCACTCATAAATCCCTCCGAGCGATTTCATGTGGAAAAGAGACCTGTTGTCCAGACAATTAGCTGATCTAAAAATAGACTGAAGCAAAGAGGGCAAAAAAAAAAAAACCTGATCTAATACTGATCCTGTGAATTACAGTACCGGGGGTTAAAGATACCTTCAGTTCAGTTTGACCAAGAAAAAGAGACAAGGCAATTAGATGTATTTTAGTGTGAACTGCATTTCAGGCTCTTCCTCTTCAGTTTTCAACTTTAGTTGTCTTGGGATTCATGAACTCGGATCAGTACGTTTCATTTGCCTTTGTCTGTTAATCAGAAGGTTCTGTGGCAGTAAAAAAAAAATACTTTTTTTTTCTCAGAAGGTAAAACACTATGCACACTTCTTATAGTATCAGATTACATTTTTTTAAAATAGTACTTTTATAATTATATTCTCTGTCGAAGCAGATTGCTGTGATTGTTGTTACAAAGTCAAATGTTATTTCAAACTGGGAAAATTATATCAACTCGTTTTTTTTTTTATTATGATTAAAACTCTAAGTACCGTATGTCAAGTTTCAAGTTTATTATGTTAAGGAGCGATTGCTTGACAGTCTGATGTTCAGGTTTGATTGCTGCTAACATTATTTAAACAGAGCGTGTGATTTATAGTAGAGTAAACGACCAAGTTATATTGTGATAACACAAAATCTCAAGAAGAGGACAAACATTTTCGATGAAATATACGTCTGATAAAAGTCTAAATGTAGAAACCCTGTGAATATTCCCAGGCTTCCAAAAAAAATGTATTTATTCAAATACTTTTTTTTACCCAAAGAATATTTGCTTTCCTGGATTTTCATTTAGATTTTTCTGATACATCTAACAAGCAAGATTTTTATTTTTTTATTTCATCAGCAAAGAAACTATTTGAGCAAATTGCCTTTAAAATTGAAAGCAATGTTATTTTTTTCCTACTTATTATTTTTGAAGTTTCGTTTTTTATACATTGTGAAATAATAAATTCACCTGACTTGTACATTATTATTATTGATTTATTTTGTGATAGTAAATTGTTTACCCTGTTATTTTTGGCTTTCGGATGTTTTATTCTTAATGTTAAACCATCTCAGGCGTTATGTGTGTGTGTGTGTGTGTGTGTGTGTGTGTGTGTGTGTGTGTGTGTGTGTGTGTGTCAGCCTACTGTGTAGATTTATTTTGCAACTCCATACAGCTTTGCAAAAAAAACAAATGACACCAAAACCGAGCTAAGAAAAGTGTACCATAATGCTTCAGCAACCTGCAGTCACACTAAACCACCTCAGCATGTTTCTTGTGACATTACTGAAGAACTGAATGTGAAGCAGATGTTTTGCTGACACAGACTTAAATGACTTTTCAGATGCATTAGTCTTCAGTAGTGGGAAGGCTGGGGGGGGGGGGGGGGGGGGGGGGGGGGGGGGCTTAGGGTAAAAAAAACCATGAGAAGCAAACTTCTGACAGCAAAATAATATTGGCAGATTGATTGCATTTGGGATAAGTGGCAAATTGTGCAAAATTTGATTTTTCTCCAAATGATTTCTTTAATAAAGACCTATATGCAAATGATATCCGGGCTTTATTATCATGCATGAAAGATAAAGTTGCAGAAAGGGCGGAAATTGAATTTCATGCTCAAGAGGCCAAAAAGTGAGATGAAAAATTCACTGATGGCCTGTTGTCAATTTTTCATGAAACCTTTCTTCCTCGGAGAGTTCGAGGGCTCAAGTGGAAGGTGCTGCAGCAGCGTTTGATCATGGTAATGGACTCCGTTTACGAAAGACGTAGGTGAGAGGGTTAACTCCCCGGAGCGACGAGTGAGCTAGTTTGATGTGATAATATGCTCTTGAGCCTTTTGTGCCAGCTCTGTCTGCCATATGCTAAGACCTTCACTGGGGAAATTGGTGCAGATGGCAGAACTTGCTGTTAATACGCATCAAAGGAGGTGTGCATGTGTGTGGGGGGGGGTCAAGGGAGTCCTATGAGCACCGCCCCAGTGAATCACACTCCATCAGAGAGGAACACCAGCGTCAGTACGCGTCCCCAATCCTTACTGGACATCATACTTTCATCACAGAGACGGCAGGAGTGAAGTCTTACAGCAGCCAAGTGACAGCTGTGAAGTACAGGCACATAATCTATTTATGTGTATATGCGAGTGTGTATGCGTGGTTGTGTGTGTGTGTGTATATATATTATATATATATATATATATATATATATGTATGTGTGTGTGTGTGTGTGTGTGGGTTTGCGTGTGTATCTATAGATCGTGGCTGACAAAGGACACTGTATATAACTGAAAAACATTTTAAAAAGATGCGCGCGCATGTGTGTGTGTGTGTGTGTGTGTGTGTGTGTTTATACACGTATATAATATATATATATATATATATATATATATATATATATATATATATATATATATATATATATTCATTCATTCATTCATGTGCCTATCTCAGGCGTCTATGGGCATTAAGGCAGGATAAACCCTGGATGGAATGCCAACCCATCGCAGGGCACACACGCACTCACATTCACACACACATTCATACACTTGGGACAATTTTCCAAGGTGCCAATCAACCTACCGTGCATATTTTTGGACTGGGGGGAAACCGGAGAACCCAGAGAAAAACCCCCTGAGGCACGGGGGAGGGTGTGTGCAACATGTGTGTGTGTGTGTGTGTGTGTGTGTGTGTGTGTGTGTGTGTGTGTGTGATCTATATAGATCGTGGCTGACCGAGGACACTGTATACTGAAAACATTTTTTATCATTTTCGTGCGTTTGTGCACAATGATTAGAATATTGTAAGCTTAAAGGTTATTTTATGTTATTTTAAAAATAAGATTTAAAAAATGTTCTGACTGTTGGGTCTTAATAAACATAATTAAGTGTTATATTTTGAAACATAGCAACTAAGCCAAGGACCTTTTTTGCAATCATAAAAAATATAATAAATGTGTTTATATAACTTTGTTGTATAACATATAGGTGCTCTAATAAACTTGTTTCTAATTCTGTCCATCCTTCATCACTCCCAATGAAAAGCTCAGCATCTTCATTTATACAGAACAACAGAAATTCACTTTTCATATGCAACAATTAACAGGTATACCAACATTTGTAGTGTTCTTTTTCATTTTCAAACACCCCCCCCCATCACCAACACCACCCTTTCCACAAAAAAACAACAACCACTAGCACAGTCCTACTTTCATACCTCCTTCTCACATTCATCCATTTACTAAACACTCATCTGCAGTTTGTAATCATTTTTAATTACAGCTCAATATTTCTTTTATACTGACACTCTGTTATTTTATACGAGTCTATTATGCTTATCATTTTTTGTATTTCTTTTTAGTGTTTTTAAAAAGTTTACATATCTATAACTCTATAAAATCTGACAATATGACTGGTTTTATTTCGCTATTTTTTGCGCTACTCCTGAACAATCACTGGGATGAGTTTGTCACTCCGCACAAATCCAGCCAAAATTCAACAAACATGCATTTTGTTTCCTAGCCTTATTTGCATCTTATTTGCACCATTTGCTTTGTCACTTGCTGCTGATTTTGCGGCAAACGCAGAATCAACCGTCTCAAACAATGAGACTCATTATATAAGCTACGGCCGAGAAACCATCATGGAATTATAAATACAAAACATGCATTGTGTTGCTTTTAGTCAGAGGTGATTAGCATAAAATATGGGCATAAACAACTTTTCTACAAAATACTGCAAATAAAAGACTAATTTAGATTTAGATTGCAAGATCCGGGAGTACATTTGCAAACAATGTCTTATTATTAGCAGGGCATGAAGGATGCAAAATCATTCAGATGGTGTTCCAAGGAAAAGCGGTGCTGCATGTGGGTTCACCTTTATCCTGCTTATTGAAAAAAATATGTCATTTTTGACAGAACAAACATTATACAGTAGCTGTCATTTCAACATGACCACCAAATTACAATTCGGGATGCAACTATAATAAAAGAAAACTGTCCAAATTTGATATTTGAATGGTCAATTTTTAAATGCTTTAATAAATGGAGATCCTATTTCTTTTTTTCATTATTTCTAAAAAGGAAAAATGCAATTTAGTGGAATTTTCAGTGGAAGGTTTTCCTGAGCCTTTTCACTGAAATAACACCTCTTTCTTTTTGTATAAATCCACCAGACAAGCTACACAATGTTTTAATTCCAGGGGCCACAACATCTCTTCGCTTGAGCTCTGCTCAATTCTTCAATCACAGAGGGTTCATGCGCCCTCATTCACTCGATCATTCACTTACATTGTCTAAGCAATGAGAAAGATTTCTGTATTCTTTTGAAAAGAAAGCGTTCTTTCGAAACTTACTTTTGTCGTTGTCCAATTGTTTCAGTAGTTCCTGTACTTTTTCTTACAGTTTCTATTTTGCATTGTGTAATTATGATCGTTTGTTTTGTCCAGTTGACGAGGACATCACTTGTTCCAAACGGTTGTATGAAAATATATGGTAATAAACAATTAAAGCCATAAAGCTTGTTTTCAGGTATTACATTACCTCGATTTTTCATGTAACGTGCAAATCATCGTTCGCTCGCTCAGTTACTGAAGTAAGTGAAATGGAGGGTAAATACCAGTGTAACTAGCGACATGTAACGGCGTCACGCAATTTAATTACAAAATAAATGTAATAGTAATACATACAGTTACTGAGGAAAAATGTGTAATTATATTACAGTTACTTATGAAAAGGTTAAATATTACAAATAGGGTGACATTTGAACAATTTCTTTAAAAACCCTAGGTTATGTTGAATAATAATAATAATAATAATAATAATAACAATAATAATAATAATAATAATGCAAAGATTTGATTTCTAAAACAGTCTTAAATATTTTGAAGTCTGAGTTCGTTGTGGCTGAGCTTAAAACTTAAATTAATATAAATAAGTGATAGGAAAAATAGGTGATGAAAGATTTTGAAATTCTAACAGTAAACAAGAGTTGAGTAAAATGTTGGAAATTATTTAGTCGGAAATATCCATTAGAAACTTGAAAGTAATCAAATGTAATCAGTTACTTTACTTTTATAAAATAATTTTTACACTTCTTATTACATTTTGAATAGAGTCGTTTGTAATCTGTAACCCATTCCATTTCCATAGTAACCTTCCCATCACTGCTGTGGGAACATTAAGTACAGGAGGAGGTGATTTTTAGTGTTATTTATTAATCCTACACAACAATGCACATTAAACTGAATACTTTACAGAAGGTTACGCTGAATTCCATGCTGAAATTCACAATTGTGATGTCATCAATACACCATGATAGTACATGGCAGATCCTCATATAACCATTTACAGTGATTTTCAAAGATTACCACCAATTGTCCATCAATCCCCAAAACTGTTACCACAAATGCAAAACAATTCCATGTGGGGATTTTCGGAGGTCATAGCATTATGTTTTCCCTTCACTTGAACTTAACACCCGAAACCTGTTCCAGCATGACATTGTGCACAAAGTGATCTCCTTGAAGAAGATATGGGTTGGAAGTGGAAGATCTTGATTGTTCTGCTATAGAGCTCTGCCTTCGATCCTACTGAACATGATTGGGATGAATTGGAACACTGATTGCACCCCAGGTCTCCTCACGCTACATCAGTACCTGACATTGCTAACCCCTAATGTAGCTGCATGAGCAGAATTCTCCACACCACACTCTAAATCTAGTGGAGCATCTTCCCAAAAGTGTGGTGGATGTTAGAACAGGAAGTAGGGAATAAAAGCACATAATCATTTCAGGTATCTTTATATGTATATATATTTTTTTCTCGAAGGCAATTTGTGTGCAATAATAGCACATAAGACAACTCAAACGTATAATACGAACATGTGATTTCTTCAAGAGGTATTTACTTTAAATTTATAAAATTTAACGTGGTTAGCACATTTGCCTAACACCTCCGGGGTCCAGGTTCGATTCCCGTCTCGGCCATGTGTGTGTGGAGTTTGCATGTTCTCCCTGTACCTCAGGGGGTTTGTCTCCGGGTTCTCCGGTTTCCCCCGGTCCAAAAACATGCACGTTAGGTTGATTGGCACCTTGGAAAATTGTCCCTAGTGTATGAAATTGTGTGTGAGTGTGTGTGTGTGTGTGTGTGTGTGTGTGTTTGCCCTGCGATGGGTTGGCATTGCATCCAGGGTATATCCTGCCTTAATGCCCATAGACACATGAGATAGGCACAGGCTCCCCGTGACCCGAGGGAAGATCGGATAAAGCGGTAGAAGATGAATGAATGTCTAAAATTAGTAGTCAGAGGAACCTATGGCTGCTTAGCCACACAGGACTCCCTTCACTAACATTTAATAATTCATCATGTATAAACATCACCAGAAATCATTTCCCTACAGAAAATACAATTACAACTCACAGCGCAATTAAAAAGTCAGTTAGCAATAAAATGACAACAGTGCAGTGCTGTGTTTAAGCTTTATGACACCAATACGCAGCAAACCACTTTCACGCGGCGACAACCATGAGCGGCGATGGCGAGAAGAAAAAAAACATTCAGAGAAGCATTAAAAGTTTCTAAATGAGTGACATAGGCTTTTATTGAAAGCGCTGGTGCTCTGCTCCGTGTGTTTCCTCTATTCAAACATTTTTGAGTTGTTATTAGGCCTAAATGAAATTGTTAGCAAAATGTTATTTATCTTAATAATACTAAAATACTAGTTTCCCAATTTCTCATTAAAACGTTTATTAGCCGAAATGAAAACAGTGCTTTTGTTCACTCATGCACTTGCTCAACTTGTGTTTCATGCACTTGCTCAACTTCTGCATACTTTGTTTTGAGTTATTTGACCTTAATAAAAATTATTTAAATATTTGCTTATTTTAAATAGCTTTTTTTCACCCCTCAAAGCAGAATTTTCAATGTGCTCTGTTTGTTCTTCATTTATGCACTTGCTCAGCATGTGATGCTTCATATTTGTTTATTTTTTAATTACATGGAAACGAATAAGGGTTTATTGAAAACCTGCATTTTTGGTAGTAGAAATATAATATATTTATATTTATATAAAATAAAAATCGTATAAAATACTATTAAAAAATACATACCCCACAAAAATCAGAAATGGCTCTTTGGGGAAAAAAGGTTCCGCACCACTGGTCTAAAACGATTTGTTTTACTTCTAGGTGTTCTATACCCAATGCCAGAAGGGAGGAGGTGAAACTGGTGATAAATAGTGTAGGATTCATTTAATAAAATGCTCTGGGCTTTATCCAAAACATGTCTATGATATAATTGGGCCATAGTCATCTGCTTCATCCCTGTCATTTTACTCCTCTGGTTAATCTGCGCTCAAGACAATTTATGTTTTTGCACATTTAGAGAATTCAACCAACACAGCAATGAAAATGGTAATGCAGAATCAATGTGCACAGCAATGTTTTATTCACATTAAATGACCTCAGATTCTGCAGACACTACAGTCTTTGCTCCCTCTCCTACAGAAGCATCAGTATTTGGAATAATACAATTGATTATTCAGGACAGTGCTGTTCAACACTCTATTTTGTGTTTTGTGTATCCGTTTGCACTGTCTTTTGTCTTCGCACACGGTGCACTTTATGTGCCGGGGACAAATTACTTTAGTCCTTAGCCCTGTGTTGTGTGATGCAGCTCGATGTTGATTTATGAAGCACCAGGGTTCTGGGGAAACGTCTCATTTCATTGTGTACTGCATCAGCTATATATTGGCGGAAATGACAATAAAAGCTTCTTGACTCGGCTCAATTTATGTTTGTCACATTTAGAGAATTAAAAAAACAATGAAAACGACAACAGCAGGATCTGTAGAACATGAACACGAGTGTTTTATCCACATTAAATACAGTCCTTGCTGCCCTCTCCTACGTAAAGCATCAGTATTTCGAGTAAAAGACAATCTAAACGAGTACCTTACACTTGTACTATTCAACACTCTCAATGCCCACTCCATTAATGCATCTTTGTTTATACTTTTGTGTGTATGTATATTTTTAAGCCACTCATAAAGTGACAGATAAAATTTTAAGCTACACCATCAGCTCTCAGAAGGATGCCAAAAAATTAACAAAAAAGCATCATATTTTTGCCCACTCCTAACAGCAGCTAGCTTATTACTTGCTTCAGGAACGGCTTCATATGTAAATAAACAAGTATATTTCATTCCAACTCATTACATGTCTTAATGAATGATTTTAAGCAAGCTTACTGGTTCAGTTCACAAAATGATGAAGTTATTTATCAAGCATTGTAATGTCCAACAGCTATAACACTGGCGAGGGATTTGCAACTATGACTGGATTTGTGAGTAATGTGTTTTCCCGTGTGAAACGAGACAATATTCTTGTAATAGATACAGTACATTACATTTAGAAGGCCATTACTGTGATTTACAATATGTTTTTAATAGTGTTCAGGTGGTTTGCTGTTCAGCAGAGCTCATCTGCTACAACGGCGTGAGGAAGCAGCAAAGTTATCCGAATTGCACGAGATGAGAGCTCCAGTAGCTTCCTGTAATACTTGGTTCATTTTACAAACGAATAAAACGTTCAAGGAGATGCTCATGAAAAAAAAAAAAAAAAACGCACACCGTGGACGAGTGTTAAATCCCAGAAGGACTCTTGCTACAAGAATTTTGTCCAGGGACAAGAAGGCAATTCAAATCGCAGCAGTGTTGGTGTGTTAATGTATCTATAAATGTAAATGTATAATAACCATGAAGTTTATAAAAACAGATTATTTATTTCAGACTACTGTTTATACATGTTAATACATAATGATTTAAGAACTTTGTAATGGCTATATGTAGTTTCTATAGATGATTGTATGTAAATATGTTAACATTCTGAAATAGATTTATGAAACAGGTTTTTATATATATATATATATATATATATATATATATATATATTAATTTTTTTTTTTTTTTTTTACATAAACAGAAAACAACCCCATGCCAGAATGGACGATTCAAATGATCAATCAAAAAAAATCAATAAAATAAACAATTTATTTTAAATAATAAAATAATAAATAATTAAATATAAATAATTTAAAAAATACTCAGCAAACGTACTATACCAATATTGCAACATCTTCTCATACAAATATTTGTACTGCTATTTGTGTGTTATTCATTATCATCCAACAATGCAAAGATATATATACAAAACAATATTTTCCTGTACGTTTACCATACAATGCATTTGTCATTGCATTACGTCTCCATACGTAAATCATCTGCAGTCCAGCTATAAAGTCCTCGTTCTCTCAGCTTCCGCCGATCATCAGTACAGCACCATCATCTTTTTAATGGCTCAACCATTACTAAAATCACAGTGGCACTGAACACCTTGGCATGATGTTCCTTACTGCTAAATGAGTAAAATGTGGAGGCCAGGACACCTGAGTGCTTCTTGCTTTGCAGTTTATCAAGAGAAAATCAGCCTGTTCCTGCTTTTTAGCTGATACATTGAGCTTGAACCAGCAGGTGCAAGAGAGCGGAAAAAGCTGAAGAAATAAATATATAATCGTTACAGAGTAAGGCTTTTTTTTGCAGTTTCTATTTGTCAGAGCGTGCTCCCGTCCAGTTAGAGCTGCAGTCCCATTGACTAGTTCGACTTCTGCTCCTCTAATTGGCCCTGCTCTTTAAGGCATTAGGATCTTCAGAAAAAAGACCCAAAGTTCCCAAAACCAGGTCTCTCTCAGGCTGTAACAGAGAACGCTATAATATCTGTGGGTTTGATCAAAAGGCCTCATTTAGG
Organism: Kryptopterus vitreolus; assembly: GCA_030449085.1. Classification (NCBI taxonomy): domain Eukaryota; kingdom Metazoa; phylum Chordata; class Actinopteri; order Siluriformes; family Siluridae; genus Kryptopterus; species Kryptopterus vitreolus. The sequence goes on from JACRUU010000023.1 coordinate 9,848,586, forward strand.
ATGAACCAAGTAACAATTTCCTATTCATGCAAAGTGCTTGAAATGTTTTGTTTAAAGTAGTAAGCAATTTCTGTGATTTCTTTTAAAAGAAATGTTCTAAACGTCTGCAGCACCTTGCAGATGACAAATTTCCGTGCTCTACGTTAAAAGAACGCTCCACCACCTCCCCTGTGCTACTTTAATAAGAACAATTCTGTACATAACACATCTGATCTTTATCTGTAAACAATATTTCATTTCAATTTGAATTATAATAGGATTAGGCTTAGAAAACTCATGCGATATGTCTAATTTTTCCATTTTTCAGTGGCAGCTCTTTTAGTAATGGAATATGGATGTGATTTAATGTTGTTGTTTTTTATCTATACACATCAATAGTTTTCAGCACAGTTACATCACTTAGACAACAATTACACAACACTATACGTACAACGTAAAGAACAGAATGATTATGTACAATTTTTTTCTTTTATTTTAACCTATAGCTCCTAATGTGTTATACTATCTACTGCAGTAATATACCCTGCCATATCCATATTTACTTTGTTCCAGTGCAATATCCATATTTATCCTTTTTTTTACATTTTAACCTACATCATCTAATGTGTTAAAATATCTACTGCGATAATATACAGTGCAATATCCATATTTATCTTTTTTTATACGTTTTAACCTACAGCCTCTAATGTGTTAAAATATCTACTGCGATAGAATCTAATGCAATAATATACAATGCAATAGCCATATTCCAAGTCACCTCAAACCAAGTCTGAGATGTAAAGATGTAAACAAACGTTTTCTTTGGTATCTTGAAAGCATTTTACAAAGAAAAGCGATGAGTAATTTACCCGGGATCACCAGGGAACTCTCATAAATTCTACCCCAGTCAGCCATGAGTTGTAGAGGGACATCATTTTTAAATTTGTTCTGTTCAATGTTTGTTTTTTTTTTGTTTGTTTGTTTGTTTTTTTTTTTTGTTTGTTTTTTGTTTTTTTTTTCTTACTATTTTAATAACTTTTAAAAAACTGTCCATTTTTAATGCACTTTTTGCATGCTTATTCGATGTTTTGCACTCATCTACACTATACTATATTTGGATACTGCATTACTTCTGCAACTCTTGACTTATCTACAGTATAAAAGTTACAGTGTATGGAGGAATGACAATAAAACATGCTTGACTTGTGTGTGTGTGTGGGGGGGGGGGTGGTTCACCTTGTATGTAAGTCTGGTGCAATCTTATGTAAGTTGTAAGTAAAAATAGGACTTCTCTGAACTTTGTGAAAAATGTCAATCTTTATGAAAGCAGCACCAAAGCACATGTGCAGGGGGAAAATGAGCTGCTGCTTTGTGTTGCCACAAAGTCGCCATCAGCATTACCAAAAATGATAAGAGTAAGTCGGATAAGACGTGAGCCAGGAAAGAGCTGTTCCTTTAAATCCAAAAAAGAAAACAAGAAAACATGAAAAAAATAAAATAAAATAGTCTGAAAGAATATTCTGATCTGCGAGATCAAAAGCTGCACTGAGATTAAAAAAAAAAAGCAAGAACGCAGACAACTCTGATCAAAAGCCAGTAGTCAGTCATTTACCACTTTACCCAGTGCTATTTGTTTTGATATATATATATATATATATATATATATATATATATATATATATATATATATATATATATATATACATATACATATACATATATATATATATATATATGTGTGTGTGTGTGTGTGTGTGTGTGTGTGTGTGTGTGTGTGTGTGATTCCTATGTTAATTTGCTGCTGAGCTACAACTATTTCTATGATCTTAGAGATAAAGGCATAGTTCAATATTGCCGTATAGTTTGATAGCTGACAAAGTTTTAGAACTCCGATATAGCATCTGTCTAATTTCCCCCTACATATATACTGTATGATGTCTAAATATGTACTCTTTTTGTGGAAAAGAAAACCCATACCCATGTAACAAACAAGTATTGGAAATGCCAGAACATCATGTAACAGAAAAAGCCAAGCTGTCAGTGTTAGCAAACTTATGATTGCTTTTCTTTTTTTTTCCAGGTATTTCTTATAGCTTTATACTATATCTAATTCAATTTCCCATTCCTTGATTCGTTTCATTTATACCTCTCTAAAATGTAGCCCCATAAAACTCTTCCTCGCTCATGCACAGAGCTTTGGGCAGTATTAAATGAAAAAGTGTCCATGCATCGACACCTCAAAAATCTACAAGAAATACACGAAGGACCTTTAGGAGGTGTATATCGACATTCTGTCATTTCAGACCCTCAACTTTAGCTACTATTTAGGTAAAAAAAAGCAGATGCAAATTGTGGTTCTTCCCCAAACTATGGGTTTGACAATTATCTTGAATGTCTTTATATTATATAGAGAGTCTTTATATTTCCCTTCACTGCAATGAAGAGGCTCAAACCTGCTTTAGCATGACACTTCCGCTGTTCACAGGACCGTGACGACACGGATTACCAAGGCTGGATTGGAAAAGCTTCAGTGCGCTTCACAGAGAGCCCTGACCTCAACCCCAGTGAACACCATTAGGATGGACTGGAAAGCTAAACTGTCCAAACTTTAACTACTGACCTAATTAATCTTATTGTGAATGGCTGGGCAAATTCCTATAGCCAATTTCCCATAATTTACTGGAAAGACTAACGTGTCTTAATCTGGATTTGTATACTTTACAAGCCCTTTCGGATCTGATATATCAAGTGTCCAAGTACTTTTCTATCCCTGTTCAACTCAGCTTACATTAGGCAGGTATATGTTTAGTAATAACACCAACAATTTCAGCTGGAAATAGTCACAGATGGCGCTCAAGCGTTGTCGTTTTCAAGCTTATTTGTTCAGGTTTGTTTGTACACTTGCACGGGTTCACGTTTATTCATTCGGCACTAGTGTTAAAGAGCCCAAAACTGCACAACGTGTCAATCTTAGTCCTTCTTTCTGCATGAGATCACACCAAAAAAAAGGGCTTTATCAATAGAGCAAATATCACCCGGCTAGCAGCGTTCTTTCTTTTCTGTGCCGGCTGCAGACGTAATGGTCAGTTTGTTCTCCGAAGATGGATTTGATGAGGGCAACGTGTAGGACGTGCTTAAATTTAGACTCAGACAGAAAAGCAAATTCCCAGTAGCAGGGTAGAACATGTCAAACGTCAATTCAGCTTTCGACAGCGTTGCCTCACGGGCGGAAATTTCAGACAGAGAAGTGTCTTATCGTTCAATGCCTTCAAGTATTCAGATCATGTACAGAGAAGAGAAACAAAATCTATTGTTTTTAGCAGTACAATAGTTTGATTATATATATATATATATATGATATATATATATATATATATATATCTATATATATAATATATATATATATATATATATATATATATATATATAGGCTGGGTGAAGGCTGCATCATTAAACACACACCTATAAACTTCCACTTTTCTTCCACTGGTGTAAATTTGTTTCCTTTATAAAATCCACAGCGATGATTTTCATCATCTTTCAAATAATTTTTTGAGAAGTCTGATAAGAAGAAGAATACCCTTTTATTTGTCACATGTATATTACAGCACAGTGAAATCCTTTCTCCATATATCCCAGCTTGTTTGGAAGCTGGCGGTCACAGCACAGGTTACAGCGCCCCCTGGATCACAGTGCGTTAAGCCCCTTGCGTGGCGACAGCATGGCTCCTAACTTAGGACTAACTTCCCCCCAATACTTCTTTATTCACAAATGATTATTTGAATACATTGTGTGGGTGTTTAAGGCATTATCTTAAAATCTCTTCCAAAGAAGTCGTATTAAAATCTCTACCTCTCTGATCTTTACTATGCCTAATAAATGTTCAGAATTCGGGCATTTATTTTATTGGTGCGGTTCATTTAAACTTGATTTCTTTGGTATTGTGGATTCAAAACAGCTCCAAGAGCAGAACGAAGAAAGCCTCATCTCGCTCAGCAACTTCACAACTGGGCAACGATACAAATTCCACAATGAGACTAACGTTACTATCATCTATTATTCAGTAGATTCCTGCAAACAAATACATTCTCTTATAGTATGCTATTGTTTAAAACACTTTCCGAGTCCCTCACTGGCTGCTTTCCCGCTCCTGTCACACTGGAGTCTGATTTCTTTCATATCTAAAGTTTCAGATTAATTTCCTTTTAAAGCCTTTACTCTTTTCCAGAACACTACAAACTTGAATAAATCTAAACGAAGCAAAGTTTATAAGGAATATACATAAATATGCATTTTTTTTTAATATATATGCACTACTCCGGGAGCACAATGGAAGAAGTAATGTTAATTGATGCATTACTTTATAAAACCAGTAATGCATCAATTAACATCCACCATTATGTTTTGCATTCCATATAATACGTTTTAAATTGATCAGATTGTTACACCAGAAGGTGAGTAATTCATCATTCATCCATAAGTCTCCGTATGTGCCAGGCTGTGCTGCATGATAGACAGTGAGACTAATGTGACTTTCAGCAAATGAATAAAAGCGCCGCGGATTTTGACAGATGTCACGGGAATCACCAGGACAACGCTGGTTGTTGTTGTTTTTAATTTCTTCTATAGCGTAATAGATTCGGTGCAGTCGCTAGGCAGACGTTACCGACGAGTCAAAGAAAAACGGGCCCCTTGAAGTTATTAACGCTGACAAATCTATCGACTGCTGTGAAGAATGGAGGTGTGTGTGTGTGTGTGTGTGTGTGTGTGTGTGTGTGTGTGTGTGTGTGTGTGTGTGGATCGGAGTGTGAAGGGAGTGCGAAGCGAGCTGCACACATAATGCATGATAGAGTAAACGTGCAGGAACAGAGCCAACAGCTCGTGTCATTGCAAAGGACAGAGGACACACTGGAGGAGGGGGAACATTCCAGGATCAGGCGTTCTCTCAGAGGAACAGCAATTATGGTGAAAGTTAATTATTCTGTGGCCTTGTGCACTAAAGATTTAGAATCTCGTGTCTTAAATTTTATGTCCTATGGTTACAACAAAGTCACAAACAGTGGGTCAACCTTCATGTAGGCTAAGAGCAACAACCTGATGCATGATCACAGATACAATTCAACTTCAGCACAAACTGTTGTGGACTAGCAATATACTGCACTCTTATGCTGTTACTGAGGTGATTTCAATGTGAGGACAGTGAGTGCAATTTTTAAGGGTGTTTCTTCATGTCGTTTTTTTTAGGAAATGGGGATTCGTTTAAAACATGAACATCTTGCCCGCTTCAGAATACTCCCAGCCCTAAACACAGCCAATTTAGCATCTGTATTCCTCCAATGCCAGTTTATACATATTTGATAAGTAGATCATATGAGTAGGAATAAACAAGACCCCGCTCCATGGTGAACCATCTAGTGATGTACATTTACAGCATTTGGCAGACACCCTTATCCAGACTGACTTACAACGGACCAACTGATGGTTAAGGGCCTTGCTGAAGGGCCTACGAGTGGCCGCTGGGTTTGAACACGTGATCTTCTGGTCCAGAGGCCAGGACATCTACAAACATCCCAACTCATCTAGTAAAGTACCACCTTTGGATCCCATTTTCAAGCAGAATTTGGTCTTGCACTTCTTTAGATTCCATATCATCAGACTGTAACAGGACCGCAGAAGGACATTATTCATAATCACGCGCTCTGCTGTTCTTCATCACTCACAATCACACTCTTAATAAGACCCAAATGAGGATGGGTTTCCCTTTCGAGTCCGGTTCCTCTCAATTTTTTTTCCCTCATTCCACTAAGGGAGTTTTTCTTTGCTACAGTCGCCCCAGGCTTGCTCCTCGGGGATAAATACACATAAATCACCCATATAAATATTTAATGCCCTGTAACTATATATCCCATTCTGTAAAGCTGCTTTGATACAATGCACATTGTGAAAAACGCTATATAAATAAAATCGAAGTGAACCGAATCATATTGGAGGTAGGAATTGCGCCTTCTTATTATAGCGTGATTATAGCATCTTTTAGTATACTATATAGTATATAGATTATAGTATATTTTTTAACTCACTATATTAATTAATGTATGCAATGCAATGCTGTGTTCCCCTGCATAGCTTCTTAAGAAGAGTTTTCTAGTGTTAGACACAGTAAAGCACACTTGTGCAAAAAAAAAAAAATTATGAGGTTTTGGGTCACGTTTAACCCAATTTATGTGTTCGCTTCAAAGTAGCACAAGGTGGCATTTATTTATGTAGTTCAGTGAAAATGACATTTTCTGTTAAAGAGAAACAGGTTCCTCTTTTTGAATGTGGTGGACAGGAATTAAAATATAAATATTTGAACTACTAATGTAAATCCCTTTGCCATTTCTTTTGCTCTTTGAAATAATTATGTCTTCATGCATAATAAGAATCTGTATATTATTTGCATCCTGCATCTGGAGGCGGAATTATATTAAGAAATTCTGACTTAAAAAAAAAAAAGAATCAACCGAACCTATTCTTCAGCTCAATACATTCACGAATACGACATGTAGTAACATGTATTCATTCTGTGATAGGCTTGAGTCCATGAATAACATCGCATGGCGACCAATTCAATGTGAGGACTGTGACTTGCAGCAAAAAGACGCATTCTCCAATTTTGATTGCTGAAACGACACATTCCTCTGAACGTTCCTAGTAAAGGATTGGTGCCAATTGTGCATCAAAAGATAACATCCCATTTACCCATTACCCTCCCGAGTTGTAAATTGCATACAACTGACTTTTCCGCGACGAGGCTCAGCGCAGACATGACACCCCATTTCCACACAAGCAGCTATTCATCGTCGACGATTAGATTCTCCAATAGCAACAAACTCAATCCTGAGGCGTAATTGGAAGGAAAGTGAAAGGCTTTTTGTTGCCTGTGGGACGCACGTGAATCTGGTTTGCGGGTAATGAGAGAGAGTTACTAAATGAGTCATCACGCTCTGTGCAAAGGAAATGATTTCAGACGGACCAAAAGTGGATCGCCTGAAATACTGTCAGTGCCTACTCACTACATTCTGGAGGGCTTTTAACTAGGCATGTACCCGGGAATACAGTACACCCGGAATGAAATCATGATAATGTACTTATTACTTTGTGATTCTGTGGCATAGCGTGAAATGACAAAGCAGTTACTGTACAGGAATGAATGCATGAAAACATGTCTATAAATCCACACAAAAAGAAGAATAGTTTGTGGACTACTTAGTACAATTTCTGTTTATGCAATCCCAAAGCATATGAAGTTCAATTTTATTATTACAATAATCGCCACTCTTCTGGGAGAATGTTCCACCACATTTCTGCTTATTTAATCACATGGATGTTAGTAAATGTAGCCAGATGTACTGTAGGGTGAGGAGGCCTGGGGTGCAGTAAAGCATACCAATTCCTCAAAAGCTTTCCAATAGTCAATAATCAATAATTGTCAATAATAGTCAATAGTCAATAATCTATAATAGTCACTATATAATCTGTAATAATCATTATATAGTCACTATATAATATATAATAGTAATTATATAATGTAGAATATTAACTATATAGTCACTATATAATATGTATTAGTCACTATATAATCTGTAATAGTCACTATATAATATATAATAGTCACTATATAATCTGCAATAGTCACTATATAATCTGCAATAATCACTATATAAACTATAGTAGTTACTATATAATCTATAATAGTCACTCTATCATCTGCAATAGTCACTATATAATATGTAAGTCACAATATAATATATATGTGTGTGTGTGTATTTTATATATATATATATATATATATATATATATTCAGAACCATTCAGAACCTTTCTGGAGATCATTTTGTGCACTAGCGCAGTGTCATGCTTTAGGTCTTCAAGTTTGACTTTGTGGTAACATTTTTGGGAAGTGCCACACGTAGTTGGACAAGTCAAAGGTGCCACTACTTTGATGTAACATGTATAAAATGTATTTACTTATTAATGTGTCTGTGTGTGTGTGTGTGTGTGTGTGTGTGTGTGTGTGTTGTGTGTGTGTGTGTGTGTGTTTGGTTTGTGTGGCGTGATGTGTGTCTGTGTGTGTGTGTGTGTGTGTGTGTGTGTGTGTGTGTGTGTGCAGTGTGTGTGTGTACATCCAGGGTCTATTCTTGCCTCAAACCCAGTACATAAGCGTATCCTCTAATCCGTGACATGTTTAAAAAATGCCCAATGCAAGTTGCAGTAACTTATTTTGAAGAAAAAAAATTACTCACTGATTCTGAATGATGAAATAATTTGTGATGCCTGGAAAATGCAAGAAAAAAAATCATTCTCGCTGGGATTAGTCTCATTACAATATGTGAAATACTGAAGACAAATATATACAAATAACCACTGAAGATGCTGCAGGAGTTCCCTTGTATAGTGATGTATACTGAGGGTTACGTTCCAACACCTGTTGAGTGAAAATATATACTTAAAACAGTTATATCTATAAACAGTCAATAGAGTAAACTACACATACACTCTGAGACACGATACATTCACACTGCAACAGCGATGCAGCCTGAAAGGGTGAACGTGTTTTCTATTGGGCAACAACATGCGTTCCTATTGGTAAGTACAGAACTTCTGCTTGCTGATTGGCTGAGATTACTTGGGATGTGTGGGGCAGTTCTTTTATTATGTTTATGTGTCAATTTATTTATTTATTACTTTATATGAATAATACAATAATAATTAAGATTTTTTTTTTTTATTTTTTTTTATTTCAATTTATTAGTTTATTATTTAAAATTTACAATTTATTATATATATATATATATATATATATATATATATATATATATAATTTTCCACATGATTTATTTTATTTTTCCATTATTTTGATGCTTTTTTTTATTATCAACATAATATTTTCATATTAGATATTTGGCGTTTTTCATTAAGGCCATATGTGCAGGTCTTGATTTGCTAGAGCCTTACTGCCACATAAATCAGTCGACTCCTGCCGAGGAGCAAAGAATCAGCCCAATTCTATAGCGGCAACAAAATGAGTTTAATTTAACCTCAGAATAAATTGCATACTTTAGATAACTGGTTCAAACGGCATCTGCTGTGAATGATCATGTTTGATGCACTCTTTTTTTTCTCCCTCTCCTGGGAGGTGCCACATCTATATTGATTTTGTGATACTGTGTGTGTTGTTTGTCTTCATATCATAAAAGCCAATAAATTGTTCGCAAAGAAATAATGGCAAAGGCCATTAAAAGAATGGCAGCCATTTAGAGGAAAAGCCTTTCAATACAGGAAGAGACGGTCGTATATCGTCCAGCAATTGTGAAATCGATTCAAAATGATCAGCAACAATATGAAAGTATTAAGACAGAATTCAACCTTCCTCAGAGGTAAAAGTGAGCATGAGCTACATCTCTACATTTCACTGCAGTTCCCATAAGAGAGTAAGGACTTCATTATGCTATTACTCCCATTGTTGTGTGAATGGAATGCTGTTCATTTCTGAAAGAAAAACGCGAATTGTCATTAATTCAATTTTGAAAGTATATCATAAAACAGCAACAATTACACGGAATGGCACATGGGATGCAGATATTTGTTAAGCACACAGAATCGGCACCACCTACAGGTAATCAAAGGTACTTTACAGTATGATGGTATATGTATATATATATATATATATATATATATATATATATATATATATATATATATATATATATATACATATATACATCACACTGTAAAGTACATATATATAATATATATATATATATATATATATATATATATATATATATATATATATATATATATATATTATATAATATATATATATGAAGGTTGAAGGTCAGGGGTTCAAGACCCAGCTTGCCACCATTGGGTCTGAAGAAACAATTTCACTGTACTGTAATGTATATGTAACAAATAAAGGCTAGTCTATACTTTATTTAATTTTTTTTTCTGATTTGTTACATTTTCTTGCCAAAGCTCAAACAAAAGTACATTAATTTGCTAATTAAATAAGTATACTTAAATGTAGACGTGGTCACACTCTGATCACACTGATACTGAATGACCAGTCATTAAGCCTACAGATAACAGACTCATAAGCAGAGAGCTCTAGTATAACATATGTACGGTTTGATGCAAGTTCATAACTGAGTAATATACTATACAGATTTTGATCTTTTCTGTTGAAGTAGATTTAGATTTCACCAATTTGCAAATCCCTTTAACAGGGTGAAGGGAGAGGGAATGACTGTTTAAAGCTTCTGTAATATAAGGATAACAAACTAATTTCATAGTTGTCTCATATATTGTGAATATAACTATTAATAGACACACTCATGTCATTGGGAGTTTCAGTATTTTGTTATAATTCCAATAAAACAGGCGTGTGCTACCCTGGATTGGAGCAACAATATCATTGGTTGACATTGGGTTGTATCTATTCCACTATTGGTGTTTTATATACACCGTACACACACCATGCATTCATTCATTTTTCAGTATTTCAAATTAAATCATTAAAAAAAATGACTCGTTGTCCTACTACATGATTGGCAGGGTGTAACTAAAAGGCTAATCCACAGGTTTCCTCTGTAAGACGAGCACCTTATTGCTCGGTGAGCCTTGCCATTTATCATTCGTAGACAGTGAATCGGGGAACATCTTCACCTAACGCTGTGAGAGCGCACCCGGATTCCATTAACCTGGCTGAGATACAGGGCCACATTACAGCCATGATTAACTACCCTGTAATCTGTGTGTTCCCACTCGTCTTCTAATAAGCCTGCGAGGCTCAATATAGCGTTAACAGAAGCCACCAACACCTCATACTCTCATGCTTTTTATTATTCAGGAGGCTGCTGATGAATATGCACCATCCCATTAAAGCTACGAGCCAAAGCGTTCGAGTGACCGACCGCATTTCCCGCGCTGTAAGGACGAGTCATTAGGGGGTGAAATTGTCAAGTGGAAATGTAATCACCTCGTGCTTTCTGGGTGAGAAATTAAACTGTACATCTGGTTTTCACTGTTTGTCTGCAACAAAATGTCACAAGTGGGTGGCATCATTGAACAACAACTCATGCAAATATCATCAGAAAAAACAGTTTCGCTGTTTTCCCGACCTGATCTAAAGAAAGCAGCATGTGTCAGAAAGATATAACCAGCAGAAAATTGGGAGTGGGAAAAAAGGGGGATCATGTTCAGGAGATCCAAGGTGGCACAGGTGTGATCCATGACAGTTACAGTGCATTGCAAAAATATTCATATCCCTTGAATATGTCTAGATTTTGTAACATTATAACCACAAAATTAAATGTATTTGTCATGATGTTATGTGACAGTCCCACATAGAGTATCGCATTATTGTGAAGTGGAGGAATGATATAGTGTGTTAAAGAAAAACCCGAAAAGAGTGGCGTGAATATGTAATCAGCCCTTTTTACTCTGATACCCCTAAATAAAAGCCAATACAATCAACTACCTTCAAAAGTCAGTTAATTAGTAATTAGAAACCTGTGTGTACTTAAATCCCAGTATAATTATAGCTGTTCGGTAAAGGCCTCAGTGGTTTGTTAGAGAACATTAGTGAGCAGACTTCATTAGGAAGAATACAGTACACTAGACAAGGAATGAGCTATAAAGCAGGGGTATGTTATAAAAACATATTCCAAGCTTTGAACATCTCAAAGATCTCAATTCATTCGAAAAAAAGAAAGAGTATAGCAACTGATAACCTAACAAGACATGGCCGTCGACCTAAACTGACAGGCGGGGCAAGGAGAGCACTGATCAAAGAAGCTCCCAGAAGGCCCATGATAACTCTGGAAAGCTGCAGAGATCCACAGCTCAGGTGGGAGAAAGGCATTGTTGAAATGTGCAGTTTACCACAAGTCATGTAAAAAAAAAACTAATTGGGACAGGGCCATGTTTATCACCAGATAGGGACACTGTGGAATGTGGAAGAAGGTGCTATGGACAGAAGAGAACAATATTGTGCTTTTTGGCCTACATGAAAAACACTATGTGTGGTGGCAGCATCATGCTGTGGGGATGCTTTCCTTCAGCATGGACAGGGAAGATGGTCCGATTTGAAAGGAAGATTGATAGAGCTATTTACAGGGCAATCTTGGGGGGGGGGAGAAACCGGGAGAAAGAATAAGAGAAACCTATTAGAGGCTGCAAAGGACTTGAGACCAGGGTTGGACGTTCACCTTCCAGCAGGACAACGACCCTAAACATACAGCCCTAGCCACTGTACAATGGAAAGGTTGAGGTGAAAGTGTTAGAATGGCCCGGTCAAAGTCCAGACTATTGTCCACTCTATTGAGAATCTTTGGCAAGACTTGAAAATTGCTGTTCACAGACATTCTCCATTCAGATGATGATTTGTAAAGAAGAAAGGGGGAAAATTGTGGTCTCTAGATGTGCATGCTGGTATAGACATAACCAAAAAGACCTACAGCTGTAATTTCATTAAAAGGTGGTTTGACAAAGTATTGACTCTGGGAGGCTGAATAGATATTCATTTATAAAAAAATCTTTAACATCTTGTATGAATTTTCTTGGACTTCCACAATTATATGATACTTTTTGTTGTGTACATTTAAATTTGTAGTTATAATTTGACAAAATGTGGAATTTTTCAAGAGGAATGAACACTATTAAAATGCACTGTATTAAACAGCATATATCACATTCATGAAATGAAAACTTTCAAATAATCATTTTTGACATTTATATAATCTCATCTAATTGCAAATAATAGATGTTGAATAATGACATTTCCATTCATAGACAGTGAATTACATTAGAAGAACAGCGACGAACAGCTGGAATAACACTGGTGAGGTGACCACCTGATTGGCCTTCTTTTATGATTCAGTGTTTAGATTAAAAGCAAGTGTAATTACTGCTAGAAGGTCAGTTATATGACCTGAATGATTTTAACATTTGACAAGAAGTAGTGAAAGCTATTTAAAAACAAATCACTTTTTATTATTAAGCCTTTCTGACAGGAAATTTGTCTTGTTGAAACATCAAATGCCTCAATCCTATATACATATATATATACGTGGTTAGCACGTTCGAATCACACCGCCAGGGTCTGGGTTCGATTCCCGTCTCGACCATGTGTGTGTGGAGTTTGCATGTTCTCCCCGTGCCTCAGGGGGTTTTTCTCCGGGTTCTCCGGTTTCCTCCCGGTCCAAAACATGCACGGTAGGTTGATTGACACCTTGGAAAATTGTCCCTAGTGTATGAATGTGTGTGAGTGTGTGTGCCCTGCGATGGGTTGGCATTCCATCCAGGGTGTATCCTGCCTTAATGCCCATAGACGCCTGAGATAGGCACAGACTCCCCGTGACCCGAGGGAAGATCGGATATAGCGGTAGAAGATGAATGAATGAATGAATGAATGAATATATATATATAAACACGAAACAAGCATCACCTTACCACACCCCAATGTTTCTTGTGGTGGTCATTAATCCAGACAGCATCATACATAGCCTGTCTTCCAACTGCTAATGGGAGAGAACCAAGTAACCTGAAGAAACCTCAGGTGGAAACAAATATTCCATTCACAAAAATTCCACATAGACAGTTTTTGAATCCTTCTTGATAAATATTAGGAGAAAGAAAGCAGAAAGTCTGATCCACTGATGTTCATCCTTTCATCTTAAACTGAAAAATTCAGTGTATTCAGTGTATAGCAAAAAAAAAATAATAATGTCCTTGCTATTCCTACATTACCTGAAAGGGAATATAAATTATTAATCACAAAAAATATTGAATGTTTTATTACAATTCATTAATCAATTCTTATTCTTTCACTGTTGATATTAACAAACCTACATACAAACAGTAAAAAATACAAATTTTTAAAAAAACTCTTGAGGGAATATGGCTTGTATTGATTCATTCTATACTATCTCACAATGAAAGGAACCAAGTCTGACTATTCTTTAGGTTCACAAATAATCAGACACATAAGATGTTGGTGCGAGATCCGGGTCACGGCACCAAGTTGATTAGACATTCGCTATATATGATACTGTAAACACGAGACCCATAAACAAATCTTCATATCAGCTTTTTAACAACAGAAGCTTAACTTTAGAAAAGTTTTTTACAACTACAAGATACAAGTTGAGAATCCCAAAAGAGAATAAAGAGATAAAGGCAAGTGGCATTAAAAAGAAAGGAGGCATATTTCCACCTCTATGTGTGTGTCTGTGCGTGCATGCACTATAACCTCTGACCTTAGTGATTAAGTAGCATTGATATACCATACCAAGACAAAATGAGCAATTAATAACGTTTATAGATAACCCAGGTACAACCCTGGTATGCATTATAGGAAATATTCTGTTAGCTAATTGTCTTTCTAGATGAATAATACTGATCTTAATATAATGGTACACACACTCATATGTCAGATTAAAGGTCTAATTAAAATTCGAACACAAACAGGATATTAATGGATTTAAGCATATACATATATAAATGAACACACAGCATATTAACATATACATATCATGCAACATTCACAAATAGGTATCTTCTATTTTCGGCTCCTCCCGTTAGGGTTCGCCACAGCGGATCAGCTTCCTCCGTACTATCCTGTCCTCTACATCTGCCTCTTTTACCTGCATGCCTTTACTTCACCACATCCGTACACCTCCTCTGCACTTGTCCAAACCATCTCAGTCTATCCTCCCTCACCTCATCTCCCAAACAACCTACATGTCCCTCTAGAAACTCACTTCTAAACATATACATTATCAAAACCACCCAGCCATGGGTTATTTATAGAGGATATAATGCCAGCAACTTAGCAAAAGGGCATTATTCCCTCTCCGAGCGAGACGACTAAAAAGGTCTGTTATAGGCTAACTGTGTTAACTCTGCTGCTGACACATGAGTCAGAGATCAGACGTTTTCAGGCTAAAAGCTGAGAATATTGCGTGATCCACGGACGGGTATTTTCAGAACCTGGCAAAGCTGTTGCGCTCCGACAAAACTTTCTGGCTCAAAAGTAGGAAGTATTTGAGAGGACCTTGTGGTGCTCCTGCTTGGTGACCTACTTTTCTACTTTTCTCATGAGGTGCCTCGCACACACAGTGGCCATATGGCTCATCCAAAGGAAAGCTGCGTCCACAGATTGCAAGCTCTGAACTATATCTTGGTGAAGATCTCCTCGGGCTAAAATTATGCTCCGTGCACCCTGGGGAATAATGTATGATCTCCGTTCACTGGTCTTGACGAGGTGAGCGTGTTGGAATACACTGCTTTTCCGTGGGATCTCCATATTTAGGCAGAATATTAAAATCCATAATCTATGTTTAATAACTAAATCTATCCTCGTGCATATAGCTCACAGCAAGCAAGTGCAACACGAGCGGATAAAAGGAGCTTGCAGAGGAGCGTGTATGCGCGTTGCTGATTAAGGACATAAATCAGGAGTTTTGAGCAGGAACATTTTTACGGAGATGCACTTAGAGACCGTTACCTCCTACTGCGAAGAACTGATTTAATTCCTAACTAAAGCATTTCGGTCTATGCAAATAAGTAACACGTTGGGTGTTTGTTTTTTGGGGGGTTTATTTTTTTTTAATGCAGGTTTATGCTGATCTTTAGCCCTCAAAATGTTTGTTCTGAATCCCACGCTGGTGAGAAAAGGCTTTTGACGCTTCTTTTTAAAGTGTGAGGTGCAGAAAACACAGTTCTTTGCATGACCGTCATGCAAATGTGCTTTTTAAAATGATAAATAAATGTAGAAATGAACAACATTGTTTTCTTGTTTTAACCTCGCATTCGAACACATCAGGATTTTCTTCCAGTTTATTATGTTCTAATGGGCAGCATATTAAAACTAACACTGGGTTTTTAGCGTACTGCAACTGTATAAATCTACTTAATGCATTAGCTTGTTTAATGATAGTTCCCCTGGTACTTCCTAGCAAACTTAAAGATGCTGCGCTAATGAGTTCCCTTGAGACAAAAAGTAGACAAATACGGGATAAAATGTCTATAGTACTTCTAAAGCTGGAGAGTAAACAGGGAGATGGGATGGTAACGTCGGTTCCAATGATTTTTCTTTTTTTTTTTCGCAACAGTAATCTAAAGGGGGGGAAAATAGTCATCTCTAGAAAAGACTTTATATGCTTGCCCCATATTGTATGAGGTACATTGGACGATATGTCTATCGTTTTATTGATCTCGTTGTTTATAAAAAATCATATACACATATAGTAGCATTTCTTTGTTATTAATCATAGCTAATTCCTCTGTTATATAATATGAAGTGTTGCTAACAGATTTAGTATCAGTATCTAATGGTTATCATTAGTTACAGAACAAACTGAAGGAATCCATGTAGTGTTTCTCAATCATAAATATCGTTAAAATATCGTAAATATCATTAACTCAGCAGTTTGTTTATGATTGTTGGGGTCTTGAATGGAGTGAAATAAGGTGAAAATATTAATAAGAGACAATGGAAAACTGGAGTGACCATAAATATTGTAGTCTTGCCACTGAAGGGATAAGGGTTTAGGATTAAAGTTTAAGGGTTAGATTTAGGGTTCAGAGGGTTTAGGGTTTAGGGTCAGGTTTTAAGGCTCAGAGTTTAGGAATAGGTATATTGGTGTAACGTAAGCGTACAGTGTTATGTGTAGGGTTTAAAACTAGGCATTACTGTTTAGATTCACCATTTTATTATAAAAATAGCTTTCATTCATCATAAACTCTATTTTTATTGTTTGTACTTAAAATAAACTTTTTAAAAAATTGTATTTTATAATTTTACCAGAGAGCACGGTGGCTTAGTGGTTAGCACGTTCGTCTCACACAGCCACGGTCCGGGTTCGATTCCCGTCTCGGCCATGTGTGTGTGGAGTTTGCATGTTCTCCCCGTGCCTCAGGGGGTTTTCTCCGGGTTCTCCAGTTTCCTCCCGGTCCAAAAACATGCACTGTAGGTTAACCTTGGCACCTTGGAAAAATTGTCCCTAGTGTATGAATGTGTGTGTGTGTGTGTGTGTGTGTGTGTGTGTGTGTGTGTGTGTCCTGCGATGGGTTGGCATTCCATCCAGGGTGTTAGACACCTGAGATAGGCACAGGCTCCCCGTGATCCGAGGGAAGATCGGATATAGCGGTAGAAGATGAATGAATGAATGAATTTTACCAGACCGTTTGCTACAAGCATTGTGGGGATTGTTAGCGCTGTGGATGTGACAAATAAAATTTGAATTTTGAATTTCTTGTTACTCTGATAGGCCTCGACATTCTGTCCACTGGTAAATATTCACTAGATTAAAGCAGGCGGATTCCCTGACTTTTACATGAACTATTCAGCTCTGTGGCATGTTTGATATGTCTGGCGCCAACCATGGTTTTATGAAATGCTAATTCAGAATCTGTACGCTTTCATTCTCTTATAAACCCCCACAGATAACGGATGCAGCAAGCAGCCTGTTAGGGGAAAAAAAGTTTCATACAGAACCCCCCTTCCCCCATTCATATGTACAGTCTTCATGAAACAAGGCTGACATCAGACTTTAAATGAAATGAAAGCAGAAAGCTATTTGACTCAGTGGGGTTGATGAGAAGCGAGAGCACTGGAACATTATTAAAAGGGACATCAGAGAATGTTTTTCATCGCTGGTATGACCAGTAGTGCAGTTCCTTCCCAGTGGACTCTATTACGCGTAATTGAAGTATCAGCTGTTGTTTGGACTATCACAAAGTCTTGTGCAATGATGTAGTGCATTGGAAAGAAAATCGACTGTTCAGAAAGACTGTGGCTTCATTGAAATGACTGAAAAAATGATTCAGTAAACAAGAAGAATTTTGAAATCTACAAGCTCACAAACCGAACAAAACAAACACTGTTTAACTGAAACTATTGCATAATTGTGTGACGCCATTTGTTTTTTTGCATTTGCATAAATGCAATAGATGGTTTTAGTGTTTCTTCTTTTAAGTTAATGTATTACGACATTGTTCAAGTAAAGTTCAGTTTGTATTCGGAATTATGTGTGATATCAATGGCAATTAAGTAGTACATCTATTTATAATCTTCTCATAATGGATTTATTAGCTAATTAAATAACCACCAATTCCAAAAAAGGTTGGGATGCTAGATGCATATGTAAATAAAAACATAATGGAATGGAAAAGCTTTTTACCCATATTTATATAACCAAAAAAAGATGGGATCAGGGGGTCAATAAAAGGCTGGATTCATTCATTCATTCAACTTCTACCACTATATCCGATCTTCCCTCGGGTCACGGGAAGTCTGTGTGCATATCAGTCTGTGCTCTCAGGCGTCTATGGGCATTAAGGCAGGATACACCCTGGATGGAATGCCAACCCATCGCAGGACACACACACACACAAACACATTCATACACTAGGGACAATTTTCCAAGGTGCCAATCAACCTACTGTGCATGTTTTTGGACCGGGGGGAAACCGGAGAACCCGGAGAAAAACCCCCTGAGGCACGGGGAGAACATACAAACTCCACACACACATGGCAGAGCCGCGAATTGAACCCGGATCCTGGAGGTGTGAGGCTGGATTCAGTTCGTTTTTATTTGTATAGTGCTTTTAATGGATTCTAAAATCCACTGAAGGTAGAGGGTTCTGAAGGTACGTGGTTCTGTATCATGTCCGGGTAGTAAGTGCTCTGATAGAATAGAGAAACAGAATAAACTGTATTTATCAAAACATGTATGTTATTCTATTTCTCTATTCTATTAGAACAATTTAGGATTAAGGGCCTCACTCAAGGGCCCAATAGTGAAAGCTTTTTGGTGGTAGGATTTGAACCTGGGATCTTACAGTCCAAAGACCAATGCCTTAAGCACCAAGCTACCACCTTCCTGTACCTGGACATGATACCGACCTGCTGCCAATTATTTGCACAATGTTCCTCTAGCTGTTTATTTTCAGAACCACGTACCTTTAATGTGAAATTGTTTCTTTGTATAGCCCATCTTTTTTTTGGAAAAAATATAAAGATACTGCAGCTCCGGACCACAGAGGGTTAAGGGCCTTGTTCAAGGACCCAATAGTGGCAGCTTGTCCAATATCCTTAACCAATGAGCTACGTCCTTCCCTGATGTAAGTCGCTCTGGATAAACTTGTCTATCAAATATTTATTTAATATTTGGATATAAATGTATCAAGTTTGACCAATCTGAAAAAAAAACTGTGTCTACACATTATGGAACGATTTCAGATTAATATTTCTAAGCATAAAATTGCAAAAACTCATCTCCAGGACG
This sequence comes from Kryptopterus vitreolus, assembly GCA_030449085.1. Taxonomy (NCBI): domain Eukaryota; kingdom Metazoa; phylum Chordata; class Actinopteri; order Siluriformes; family Siluridae; genus Kryptopterus; species Kryptopterus vitreolus. The sequence continues at coordinate 9,867,901 of JACRUU010000023.1, forward strand.
CATTAATAAAAGATTCAGAGAATCTGGAGAAATCTCTCTGCTCAAGGAAGCAACGTTCAGTGTCAGATGGAAGTGATCTTTCAGCACGGAGATCTTTCACTCTCCACCGACTGTCAAGCCATAAACGCAGGTTAAAGCGTTATTATGCAAAGAAGAAGAATCCATACGTGAACATGACCCAGAAACGCCACCATCTTCTAAGGGTTTAGATAAAATAGACCGAGTCAAGGTGAAAATCCTTTGTGTCGGTCAGACAAATCATAATTTTAAATTTCCTTTCGGAAACCACGGATGTGTCCTCCAGTCTGAAGGAGAGGAAAGAAACCATGCCGCATCTTATTAGCGCTCAGTTAGAAAGCCAGCATCTCTGCCCGGAATGGGGGTGCATTAGAGCCTGTGGAATGGCCATCTTGCACATCTGGAAAGGCAGCATCAATGCTAAAATGTGCAGGAAGGATTTAAAACAACACATACAAAGACATCTTGTTTTAGGAAAAGCCTCGCATATTCCACCAAGACAATGCTAAAGTGCATACTACAACTGTTACAGCAGCATGGCTTCATTGTAGTAGAGTCAGGTTGCTGACATGGTCTGCCTGTAGTCTAGACCTTTCAGCAAGTGTAAATATTTGGCATATCACAAAACTAAAATAATCCCATAAAGAAGACGCAGGACTGTTGAGCAGCTGGAAACCCCATAACAGATACAAATTGGGCAACATTTCTCTCCCGAAACTATAGTAACTGGTCTCTTCATTCCTCAGACTGTTGTTAAAAGAAGAAGGGATGGTAGCTGGTGATAAACATGGCCCTGTCCCAATTAGTTTTTTTTTTATTACATTTTTTTTCTATTTAATCTATTGAATAACATATATGTTTATGACATTTACAAATCATGGCATTCTGTTTTTACTCAAGAGAATTTGTATTTTGTTAATGAAAGTAGTCCTTGTTATGATGTATTTCCTGCTTCAAATATATAACTCATTGTTTGGTATTACAATTTTCATAAATAAATCTCAGAGAACTGCTTAAGAATAATTGCCCTGTTATCGGTCAGTTATTACAAACTCTTAATACTTTCATTAATATTTTTTTACTTTTATTAATACGTGATTAACGGTGGTTTAGTGGTTAGCACGTTCGCCTCACACCACCAGGGTCGGGGTTCGATTCTCGTCTCGGCCATGTGTGTGTGTAGTTTGCATGTTCTCCCCGTGCCTCAGGGGGATTTTTCTCCGGGTTCTCCGGTTTCCTCCCCGGTCCAAAAACATACATGTTAGGTTGATTGGCACGTTGGAAAATTGTCCCTAGTGTATGAATGTGTGTGTGAATGTGAGTGTGTGTGTGTGTGTGTGTGTGTGTGTGTGTCCCTGCGATGGGTTGGCATTCCATCCAGGGTGTATCCTGCCTTAATGCCCATAGACGCCTGAGATATGAATGAATGAATGAATGAATATGTGATCAATATGCCAGAGGCATTGCACATAGTTTACACAAATAAAACTTGTACGGTCCAAAATGTCTTTGTTGTGTTGCTTAATAACCTAAGCTAATTGTTTACAGATTATAATGTATGAAAGTAAAATACATTAGCGCATAATGTTAACAATTGGTTTCATTATTTATTGAACAATGGCTTTCATTATAATGTTTTGGCTACAAAATAAAAACAGCAAGCCAATCAAAGGCCATGCATTATAATGTCTGCTGCATGTTTTGCATAAGAAGCATTATCAAATATTTTTAACAAAAATAATGACCTGAAACATGTTTACCATCAATTTGGACAAAACAATGTCATTTAAAATGTATGGTTGTCACAGTAACACAGCAGGTAAAGCTACTGCCTCACACCTTTGTGTGTGTGTGTGTGTGTGTGTGTGTGTGTGTGTGTGTGTTTGTGTGTGTGTGTGTGTGTGTGTGTGTGTGTTGTTTTGCCCTTGCAATGGACACCTGGGATTCCTGGGCTTTTCATCCTCAACTCTTTCTATAAAATGTCAGAAATCGAGCTCCAGTAAACAAAGTGTCAGCAGTGCTAAACACAGATAGCATGTATCTCAGTTCTACTTGTGCATTTCTTTTAAACCTTTGATTTTTTGAGATCTACACTGAAACTCCCAGAGTTGCTGCAAATTGGACTTGGGACAAAACCCTTAAACCTCAACTGCTCACTTGGATAAATGGGATAATGTTGTGTAATAAATACTGGACAGTATAAGAAGTGGCCTTACTTGTCACATATACAGACGTGGACAAAATTGTTGGTACCCTTTGGTCAATGAAAGAAAAAGTCACAATGGTCACAGAAATAACTTTAATCTGACAAAAGTAATAATAAATAAAAATTCTATAAATGTTAACCAATGAAAGTCAGACATTGTTTTTCAACCATGCTTCAACAGAATTATGTAAAAAAATAAACTCATGAAACAGGCATGGACAAAAATGATGGTACCCTAGAAAACACAGAAAATAGAAAACATAAAACACAGAAAATAATGTGACCAAAGGGACATGTTAATTGAAGGTGTGTCCACTAATTAGCATCACAGGTGTCTACAACCTACAACCTGTAATCAGTAATCAGCCATTGGGCCTATATATATGGCTCCAGTAATCACTGTAATCACTGTTGTTTTTGGTGATATTGGTGTGTACCACACTCGACATGGACCAGAGGAAGCAAAGGAAAGAGCTGTCTCAAGAGATCAGAAAGAAAATTATAGACAAGCATGTTAAAGGTAAAGGCTATAAGCCATCTCCAGAACTAGATTCCTTCCTGTGAGTACAGTTGCACATTTATTCAGTTTAAGTTTAAGGGTTAGCCAACCTCCCTGTACGTGGCCGCAGGAGGAAAATTGATGTCAAATCTAAGAGACAGGAGGAAATTGATGAACAAATCTAAGTATTGAGGTAACAAAGAGATTCAATTGACTTCTAGCTTGTCAATCGAATCCGTCGTTGTTTGACCAGGGCTCGAACCCAAGGAGGACTTGTTGAAAACTGAGCGTCCAAAAAACACAATATGCCAAACTAAAGCATTCTGGGAAAGCAGTCTCTGGCAAAAATCGATTTTTGCCAATAAACATCATCTGGTTCAGACGAAAAAATGAAGCATATAAGAAAAGAACACTGTCCCTACTGAAACATGGAATCTCTGTTATGTTCTGGGGCTGCTTTGCTGCGTCTGGCACAGGGTGTCTTGATCTGTGCAGGGTACAGGACAATACAAAAAAAAAACTAGCTAAAAGCTTGGTCTCAGTCGCAGGTCATGGCTTGCACAGAAATGACCCAACACACAGCTAAAAACACCCAAGAATGCTAAGAGGAAAAAATATTCTAAAGTTTGCAGTGAGCTGAATGAATGAAAGTCATTTTAACCTGCAGTCTGACAGTTGTGGCTGTCTGCCTAAAATTGCTTGCAGAAGTTTACAACTGATTGAGTATTGCTCATTGAGCATGTAATTGGAAATGTCTCATTGACAGTTACAGGAAGCGGTTGATGTGACGCCTCAAAAGGTTGTTAACAAAATATTAAGTTAGGGGTACCATCATTTTTTGTATGCCTGTTTCATTTTATTTTTTTACCTAATTCTGGAAGCATGTTGAAAAACCATTGTGACTTTTTCTTTATAGAATTTTTATTTATTATACTTTTGTCAGATAAGTTAGGACCATTGTGCTTTTCTTTCAAGTGTGTATTGAGAGCACAGGGTTGGAATTAAGGGGGTTACCAGGGCTCGAGCATTGGGTCCCTCTGACTCCCAAAGCAGTCTCTGGCAGATTTAATAAACAGGTTCAGAATCAATAATTGATAATCAACAAACAGGATACAAAAAAAAAACAGCTAAACAACGGCCACAGAAGCAACTGAGCATATTCTTTTGCAGTGAGCTGAATGAATGAAAGTCATTTTAACCTGTGGCTGTGAGTAAGCATGTAATTGGAAACAGGTGTGACGAGCGTAATTTTGGCCGTGGGAGTGCAAGTGTGTATTGAGAGTTGGAATCCAGAATTGGGTGTTTGATGGAAAACATTCTTTCTGCCCCCCCCCCCCCTTTCTATCCTGCATCTGAATCCTGGGGATTATAATCTTAGTGGAATCTTCGGGAGGATCTCTTAACGGGATGATTTTAATTATAATCAAATAACATTATTAAAATATTAACAACTTGAAAAAGCAGTGGTTTCCAGCTTTTTAGTTTCCAATCTGTTTACAGCTTCTTTCATTTCTGAGGGTAATTAGTAGCCTTGGTCAGCAGTGCCCCTAGTGGTCAGTGCTAGGAAATGCTTGTAATTTACGAGCGACTGGGCCAGGATGATAATAAAGTCGTGTGGAGAGAGAGTGTGTGTGTGTGTGTGTGTGTGTAATGGTGTATTTCCATTCTCCACAGTTCACTTGTAATGAAGCTTTCTCACCCAAATCACAGCAGAACTACAATTCCTCCATTCATCATTCAGTAGGTTCATATAAATGTAATCAGTGATCAATTACCAGGGGTGAGTTTATTTATTTATTTAACTATACATTGAAGTGTTTTATTCTTCTTACACTACACCAATTTGCCTGCAGTAACCAGTGTTGATTATTAAAAAAAAAAAAAAAAAACACTACACTATACTTTTATCCATTTATATTTGCATTTATATTATATTACATAACAGAGATGTCAGAGATCTATTACACATGTCTGACCTAATAATGTAATCAGGTAAATATTTGTGGAATCAATAACACCTCATCCAAAATGCATCGAATAAATGCTCAAGTGGTTCCTACAGAACAGGAGAGATGATGGAGACGAGACACAGGTACAGTGGCCGAGAAGCACAAATACACATTAACAAGTCATTAAACAAAATAACAAATCATAAAACAAAAAATGACAAATTCGGAAACACAACAACAATTAGACACGCCGGGAAAAGTCGGTATTGTTTGAGATTGTATTAATTAGCGCTCATTGGATTCCTCACCTGTCAATCAAGATACACGTCCAGTACAACAGGCTGGGGCGGGAGAAAGTTCACACGTGTGTGTTTGTGCGGAAAACAATAAACCATGTATAACTACATATTAATGTACATACATTGGCCAGTGTTTACTGTAAATAACTTTGTTTCTGTAATTGTATTATATTTAAAGCGGCACTAATACAAACCAAAGCAAAACAAGCGCAGAAGTTTTTCTTCCTGAATATTTTGAATGATAAGTGTCTTGTCCAATGAGCGGCAAGTATTCCATTCTCAACCTGTACCTACCTTTTCCGGTTTGTATGCATGCGTTAATGTGGTTTTGGATTTGGATTTTGTTTTAATGATGTATTATTTTGTTGTTTGTTTGTTTATTTTTGGCCACCGTAGTACACAGGAACCAAAAGACAATTTTTTTTCCATCCTTTGATTGTAAATTGTTACACTTTACACAAATTACACAAATACTATAAAACACATGTATTATTTTGTTACACAAATATAGTATTGATAATAATCTAGTAAATCACCTGAGAGGAGGGAGCTCAGTGGTTAAGGCATTGGCCTCTGGACCAGAAGATCGCAGGTTCAAACTGCACCAGCACCGAGATACCACTAGTGGGCCCTTGAGCAAGGCCCTTAACCCCCAGTTGTAAGTCGCTCTGGATAAGGGCGTCTGCCAAATGCTGTAAATATAAATCATGCTAGTAAGAAAGCACAGATAAGTCAAACCCTGAGGAAATGTTTACAGCGCAGGAAACGAAGTCCACTCAGCTTCCATAATTCAATGTCTTTATTTGACTTCTGAGCAAGTTCTCTGTGCGGTACCTGCGCTCAAGACGGACTGTTACCGTAGCAACAGTTTTTACTGAACAGTTGGCAAATGCGCACTCCTCTTACAGAGCCAGCAGCTGCTGACACACACCAGGCACACAGACTGAGCTGGAACAAGCACTGTATACTCACACCAAGTACACAGACAGGGCCATGGCACGAGCCCATTACACACACAGAGCACACGGGCCGAGCTGGAACTGGCACGGAAATTCACAAACAGTCCGGCAATGCGGCATCTCATTCTAGTGAAACATACACAGCCTTCACAGCTCGCCAACAGAAATGTATCAGCAGGACAAATTTCAATACCCAGTATCACCCCCCCCCCCTAATTATTATTATTATTAGTAGTAGTAGTAGTAGTAGTATAAATTACAATCTTTTTCCCAATATTGCGTTGGATGCGTGCTGCTGCTCATCGAACAATCATCCATGCTAATGTCACAAGGAGATTAAGTTTTAAGATACAAGGTGTATTTGGTATTGTGTATTTGAAAGATGCAATCGGCATCTGTGTAAAGTCCACACTACATGAGTTTATGAAGGTATTTTTATTTTATACACATTTGTAAAATGTAATATCACTGGATTGATCAGTGGAATCACCCATTTAAGATAAAACACCCGGAGCATCTAGACAGCAGGACTAATCAGTAGGGTGAACTTTGCACCATGTTGCTCAAAATCGGACGCTAAAGCAGATCATTAAGATGATTATGATGATCTGATCATGTGATCAGGTCATAATCCACGCCCCATAAGGCTGCCAACTGCAGGGCCCTTGAGGAAGGCCCTTAACTGCTCAGTTTTATAAATGAGGTCATTATAAGATGGATGGATGGATGGCCGGGGAGGTTGATAGATAGGTAGGTAGGTAGGTAGATAGATGGATGGATGGATGGATGGATGGATGGATGGATGGATGGATGGATGGATGGATGGATGGATGGCCGGGTAGGTGGATGGATAGATGGATAGATAGATGGATGGATGGCCGGGTAGGTGGATGGATGGATGGATAGATAGATGGATGGATAGATGGTGGGTTGGATGGATGGTCGGGTAGGTGGATGGATGGATGGATGGATGGATGGATGGATGGATGGATAGATAGATGGATGGATAGATGGTGGGTTGGATGGATGGTCGGGTAGGTGGATGGATAGATGGATGGATGGTGGGTTGGATAGATAGATAGATGGATGGATGGATAAATAGATGGATGGATGGATGGACGGACGGACGGCCGAGTAGGTAGATAGACAGGCAGACAGACAGACAGAAAGAAAGACACTCACCAGATTTGGCTCCTGCTGATTTTGCTCTCTTCCCAAAGATGTATCTCCACATTTACACATACAAACACAATCCTTTTACATAAATCTCGAAGCTTATTGGAATAATATATAATTAATCCTGTGTCCAGACATGATTCTATCACTTCTCCAAGTTTTGTTATAAATCTGTTTAATGGACACACAGTAGTGTTTGAATAATAGCACTTTTTTAGCCACAGGAGACTAAATGACAGGGAAATGACAAGCGTGAATCAGTGATGTGACATATGTGATATACCACTGCCCCGGGTCACATTAACTCAGCTGTCAGTGACGCTCATTAAATAATTCAGGGGAGGCCACAAATTTAGTATGATGTTCCCACATGCTCAAACTTTTAGTATCCTGAAATATCAAATCATTATCTCATGAAAAAATAAACACCATGTCACAAGTATTATCTGTAGCTTGAACTGGATTGTACACACCAAAACAAAGTGACGTTTATCACTTTCATACAAATATATCTCATGAAAAATTGATTTAAAGAAGGATTGTATTGTGTATGTGTATCAGTAAAAAAAAAAGAAATAGTACTGTTTGTCACACAATGCATTGTGTCTTATTCAACAGTATACTGCATGTACAGTATCATATGTAGCTGCTGTAGTATAAGTACATAATCATGTGTATATATAAGTAAAGACAGAATCAAAGCAATTCATTTAAATGTTTTTAATTATTTTAAGGGCAATATAACATTTCTGCCCCAAAATAAAGAGTCGCTGATAAATAAAGACTTCTTACAAAAGAGTAAAGCTGCACATTAAACAAAAAAACATTTCTCCTTATACAGTTACTTATCTTTCACAAAATATATACAATCTTATTGTTTTCCCTTTTTTTTTTTTACAGTTCAGCAAGAAACAATACTGTATCTTCAAGTACTGAATATTTCTTACTTTCTGTTTGTTTGTTTTAACGAAAGGTTTGCACTCCTGAGAAAACGCTGCATTGTGGTCTAGTGCAGTTCGAGAATTAGTTGAAGTTACGCAATCGGACTTCGATGAGCAAATACAAACACTTTGCCTGATTTCTGGGTTTTGTTTGGTGACAAAAAAAAGATCTGTAATTTAGTAAGGCCATAAAGGACATATATATATATATATATATATATATATATATATATATATATATATATATATATATTCTTTTTTTGCGTGTACAAGGACCATTAGTCTCCCATCACACACAAACACAGTATGTATATGACCGTTCTTCATGCTAAACAACACGGTACTCTCTGTCACCTCCTGCTGGGTGGAATCATTCAGTGCAAGTGCGTGCTAGCTGAAACAAACGAAAAGCCACGGCTCAAGTGTGCTTGAGACAAGCATCAAGTCAAAAATGTCACAATGGATTCAATCACAGACTATAAAAGCTGACTGAAGTCCCCAATGTGACTGAAATGTGTCTGCGCAAAAGATTTTGGTGTATTATTTAACACACACACACACACACAAAAAAAAAAAAAAAAGAAAAGTGGTCGTGTTGATTGTTAGGCTCCATGCCTAGTGGTGTGAATGTAAAATATTTTAGTGCGTGCTGCCATTTTCTGTGCACACACACACACACACATACACAAACTCCCTGTCCAGCAGGTCATTTTATTTTCTTTAATTTCTACAGTATTTACAGGGGTTTTTTTATTTATTTATTTATTTCGCCTTGTTTTGCTAGAAACGCGTCCAGAATGCTAGCAGGACCTCCGCAGTTATTTCATATCACATGGTGTGATATGTCGCAATGCATGCCTAAACCAGTTGATGATAACCACAGAACAGTATAGGAGAGCTGTGTAATAGCCTGGAGTTAATAAAGTCTATGCTGATTGTCACTGGAGGTTTATAAAGTGCCTTAATGAATTCAAATTTCATCTCGTCAACATTTTGGTGTAATTACACACAATGGGTTTGACTGGTCGGGATAAATAAAGGGAAGCTATGTTTTGATCCTTTTTATATTTTTGCCTTGCAGGATATATATATATATATATATATATATATATATATATATATATCTGGGTCGCTTTTCATATGGCGGTCAGAAGTGTAAGTGTGTAATATTCAGAGGGGATTCACTCTGCGAATTGCACATACAGAAACATGTCCCACGTGGACGTGCCACATATGCGGGACGTGGAAATTTTTCAGGGCAAATTCAGCCCAATTAGCGTGCCGGAGCGTGCCAGGGACACAGCGCGGGCACTTTGGCAGGCATCCTGCACTGAGTTACATTCAGCCGCTGCAGATAGCTTAGAGAACGAGGGAGTTACGAGTTGATTGGTAGCGAAGGCCAAATCAGCAGAAGAAAATCTCTTCATCCAGCGGAGGCTCTGTCAGTGGCAGCAGATGGGATTCTGGAGAAAAGGACAGAGGTGACCTTTACAAACATTGCAAAAAGAATTCCTCAGCATTAAACCTATAGATAAAATGTCTCTCGCCAAATGTCTCTTCTCTGCTGTGTTTATCTTCACATTTGCGCCATACACAGCGTTATTTGAAATGTTTAATTACTTCTGTGAAATGTTCAATGATGTACATGCCTATAAATATATATTTGTATATTTATATATTGCTATTTGCACTTCTGGTTAGGTGCTAACTACATTGCATTGGCCATGTACTTGTACTATGTACAGTCACATCTAAATATACTGTAATGTAAATACTCATGATGTCAACAAACCTCATTTTTACATCCACTGTATTTCAGTAGAGGGTTCTGCACAGAATTGTTCATTAAACTAAACTTACAAACAAATATTCACCTGTTTTTCTCAAAATTTTTTCAAAAATGATTGACTTTTTTCTCGTTGTAACCATGACGCCGTGTAAGAAGGTCAAAAATGCACTCCAAAACACGAATAAATGAGTGATTTGTAAGGGAAGAATTACTATTCATTATAATGCCTGAATTCCTTATACATAACAATGACCTGTACAAATTCCGTATGTGCAGAATGTGTTTGTTTATACAATGTAGCATGATGTTTGATTTGAATTAACATGTCACCACTGATTGCCTCCTAACATGACAAGGACAAATATACTGGATGTAGCACAAGGCCTCATGTTTCTTCAAGGTTAAGCATGAACTGCATGACGTACAGGTACAGATTTTTCTGTTTTAGAATGAAAAACAAACACTTTTTTTTCCGTAAAATGCCTTTGGTATATTTTTTTATTAAAGATTTAAAATGTAATGAAGCTCGAAATATGTCACTAGTTTAAATGAACATATTGGCTTTACTCGAAGCGTGTGTGTGATGGTATTTAATTAGAAGGCTTGTAAAGGTTTATAATGTTAATTCATATTTCTTTGTCTTTATAATCATATACAGGTCATCATTAGTGCACTGAATCACTTCAAGATGAATTTAATCATCGTGAAATTATTTACAGCACATAATTCGTGTTGATCAAATCTTTTCAGGGAATCGGTCTCAAAACCAGGTACTGCATAAGTACGATAGATAAGTAGAATATGATAAATAGTAGAAAAGAACATTTTTAGAATTTTTAAAGTAACTTGATCAAACATAAGGTATTAAGCCTTCAAGGACTGTTGCCTTCCAAGATTATGTACAATAATTATATGTCGATCTATTTATCGACATATACCTATGAGTATATATATATATATATATATATATATATATATATATATATATATATATATTTTTTTTTTTTTTTTTTTTTATTTAGTCCTGCAATTTCAAAAGCACAAGATTCTTTTCTGCTTGCTATGTTGCTGTAACATTCCCTCCATCTGCACACACTCCTCAAATATGTGAAGAGCTTCTGAGGCTCTTTTCCCTTAAATAATATGTTAAACATTAAACTTTTTATTGCTGCACTGTGTAAGCAGATGGTTTGCATCAATAAGATGTTGATTATTATGTGGTGAACAGAACACATGGGTTAATCGGGTGATTTATACTCCGTCAGTCTGCCTCATTTACCGGATTAACAATGTTACCTGCTTCCTGAGTGGGCTTGTTCTTGCTTTTCTTTTTCTTCTTGTCTTTCTTCTCTTTGGGCTTGGTGAGCTGCAGGAGGCGGTTAGGCATCTGTTTCTGGCTCTCCGCGCTCACGGCTTTAGGGGCGAAAGGATTGAAGGCGTTGAGGTTGCGGCCTTTCTGTTTGGAGTCCATTCTGGAGAGAGAATTCTTTTTAGGACTGCTGGACTGCTCGCCTTCGTCCTTCTCCTGCTTCATCTCTTGCTCCAAAGAGCTGCCGCTCTGAATGTTTAACGAGTCCTCGGACGTGCTTGAGAGGGTCCGGCTCACCCTCTTCTAGGAGACATGCGATCCAAAATAATCACAATCACTTCTTTTTGGCCTGCTGGTGTGTTTCTATTACTGAATGTCATATGTCTTCTGTTTATATCGCTTGTACAAATATGTATTTATCATAAAGGTAAAAAAAAAAGATTAATCAACAGTCAAATATGATACAGCATTTATCTGAAACCTTTATACATTTTAGCTTGAAACACTAATTATTGTTTTTCCCCAAATGTGTGAATTATATTAACATTGCAACACTGATCTTGAGTCAGGTTACAAATAAACACTGTGAACTTTAGAACCTATTTGCAATATGCACATGAGATATCACATGATGCATCATCTGCTTTTTCTAGACATGATTGGAAAACTTTTAGGATGACCGGAATCACAAAACAGTATAACATGGTGTTAAACATGGTGTAGAATGTATAACGCTGCAGAGGGAAAATAATGAAAGCTGCTATTTATTTTCTTATAACAGAATGGTGTGGGCTGTTTTATTATTCCACTTATACTACAGTGTTGCACCAATGATTAATGGTGTGGAATTGCTAAGAGGAAATTTTGCTCTTTTTTACTAACCTTACTCTCTCTCTCTCTCTCTCTCTCTCACACACACACAGCGTGTCAATTTACAAAGTATCCGTAAAGTGTAAACTCCTGTCCCAAAGACTTTCCTATGCTGATCAATTTTGTTAAGCGCCGTGACTGTTGCAAAGTGCTCGTCTCTTAACAGAAAAACGCGGCTACATCAATGATTATAATTTGACATTTTAAATAGCACGTTCTTGAAAATCCTTTTATTATTAGATTACACGGAGCATCTGCCATACAAGTCTCTGTTTCTCAGCTGTTACTCTCAAACCAATAATGCATTACAACAAAAACCTTATTACTATCCTATTGTTCATGGTTCCTTGGTAACGGAATTAGAGATTGAAACGAAATGTCGTCATGCTGTTAGCAGGGATTGCAGTTAATCACATGATGTGCATTTTATCATTTTGCACAAAGAAGTCCAAAAACTTGATACTACATCAATAATGAAGAATATATAACATGTTCTAATTACTTTTTTATTATAGATGATTTGAGAAAAGTACTAACCGCTTAACTGCAAAAATATGTAAAACACTATTTTCGGCTAAACTTGTTTATCAGTGTCAAGCTTTGGTTCATAAATCATATTTTGTAAATAATTTCTTCTAGCATTTATCTAAAGGGAACTTCTATAATTGTCATGTTAAACGGTGTATATGTCTCACCTCAGTCTCCTTTAGCTGCTCTAGCATCTCCATCTCTCTCTGCATCTGCTCCTTCTCTCTCTCCAGCCTCCTCTGTGCGTCCCTCAGTCTTTCCAGGTCTTTCTGGTAGTCCTCCTTCCTGCTCTGCAGAAGCCGCTGATCGTCCTCTAGCTCAGAGCGCCTCCTCTGTGCCTCCTCTTCCTTGGCGCTGAGGAGATGCTCTCGGCTGCTCAGATCTCTGTCGTGCGTCTCCCATTCCTTCTCCCGGCGCCTCCTCTCCTCTGCATGAGCGGCTGCTTCCTGTCGCTGACGCTCTGCACTGCGCTGCTTCTCCTGCTCCACTAGAGACGGAGGCCTGGACGAGTGACGCGAGGAAGGACGCTCGCTTAAGGCCTGGCGCTGTTCCTCCAGAAGGGTGTCCTGCTGAATTACCACAGCCTGGCAGATACACAAGCACACAGTCAGTCCAATGAATGCGTCTTTGATACTTTACTACAAAATCACCCGTATGATCGTAATGTGTGGTAAAAAAAACTGTAAAAGAAAAGACAGAAAGATAGACGGATCGATAGATGACAGACAGAGGGTGAGATTGTGGTGTAGAAGTGAACACACACCTGCAGCGAACTGAGGAGATCGTGGAGATGCGTGACGCTGCTCAGGACCTGCTGTACAAACACAATCACATCACACTTTAATCCCACTGACATTCACATCCGCACACTCACGAGCACTGCTTCACACTCCACACTCCATGGCAGGTAGGAAAAGGGTCTTAACATCTCTTAAAGGGTTTGCAAACACTGATCTCACTAAGCACTGGGGCTGAAACAATTTAGAGAGAAAAAAAACATGTTATTTCTGTCGTGACTGGGTCAAATTGATGGTTAATGTACAATTTGAACTGTTAAAAAAAACACTAACAATACAATAGACTGTGAAATTTAAATGAATCCTGTGATGGCTTGATTCAATTTCCTGTTGAAGCCAAGGCAAAGAGCCAACACCAGAGCGAAACAAATAGCTGGTCCAGCTGCCATCTTCAGTCAGTTAAGCAGCTAAATCCAGCAGCTATTGACTACTGATAACACGGTTCATTGAGACTGACGCATGTTCCGAGGCGTTACCTCTCTGTTCCTCTTTAGCACGAGCAGCAGGTTGGTGTTTCCCCCCTGCGAAGAAGACAAAGCAGAGAGTGGAGTCCAGCTGCGGCACTTCTTTAATCAGCCTGACTCTATAGACAAGTGGCCATGAGCTCAGCGCTCTGCCGCTCATTACCAGCTCTAAACAGCCAAGGTGTACCATACACCCTTCTAACTGACACTTATTAACCTCCACACACACACACATACACCTTTATTCATTGGGCAGAAGAACTGGACCACAAAGTCATACTTGTTATAAAAAATATCATTATATACTGGTGGAATGTATTTAATGAATAGATAAAAAATTGCCCCTGTAATGAAACAGCATTTATGAGTCATATCACATTGTATCACAGTGTCTGACATGATTAGTTGAGTAAACATGATCATTTCCTCACTATTAGCTCATTTACAGATAAGTAACACACATCTATACAGTCTATTATAATAGATTTTGAAGTAATTATTAGAAGTAATAAACAAAAATAAAATGTTTAAAAGTTTTCTATACTATTTCCCCAATCATCCGGCTTTTAATTTTATTTTTTGTCAAAGACCCAGAAGCTTTTTTTTTTTTTTATTAATTGAGTCGAGGAAAAAATTAAAAAAAAAATGTCTAAATTGAAATTTTAATTGATCTAAAAGAACACTGTATTAGAGAACTAAATCACACAGGTACTTGTAAGTAAACAACTTTTGGTAAATAATTTACATATAGAAATGCATTTCCAACTACATTTTCTTTTACAATCATTCTATGCCAAACGGAATACATTTGGACTGACAATTGTTCCAAAAAAGATAAACACAAAAGTCCAAAAATCAGCCAAACTGCATTTTTTATCACGCCTCACCTTTTTTAGAACAGTGTCGGACTCTGTCCTCCTCAGGTCCTCCACCTCCTCTTTATCTCCATCTGTGAAACCACACATACATTAGCCAGAGCTGAGACAGGCTAAATATTTGGCTGTAGATTCTATTACACCAAAGCTTTACACATAAAAATAAATGATCAGAAGGGAAACATAGACAGTTGCTGTTCGTTCAGCATAATTTCCCCGCTGGTGAATATAATTAGCATAGAACTGCAGCAGACATGGCAATAATTTTGTTGTTGCTGCTGTAAACAGGAAACGGTGAATTTTCTGCACTGTCCAAACACAAACATGAAACCCGGCCTCACGTTTCGAGCTGTTCATCTGATGGCTGTCAAAGCCTCCGAAGGTCTCGGACCTGCGAGGCAGAAGCGCCGAGGCAGAGGCCGTGTTCCCGGGATCAGTGGCCCCCTGCTGGTTAACGGCTCCTCCCAGACCACTGTGGACTAGCGTCTGCAACATCTCCACTGTAGTATAGACAAACCCACAGAGACACCAGCGTCACTAACCGCATTACATTAAACGAGTTACCAAAGAGTCCTGCTTGACATTTAGTGGTGGAAATGAGGCCTAATGATGCCACAAGGGACATCATGTTAAAACAGAAATACACACACACACACACACACACACACACACAAAGAATCTTTCTCTTCAAGTTCCGTATAAAGTGTCACTCGCCTTCTCTAATTGCTTCCTTCATGAGATTCTCTCCCTTAAGCGTGTCATCATTCGGGGCCCTGAACAGCATCCGAAGGGCTAAGGCTGCGTCTTCACTTGATCCAGACCCACACATGTCATGGAAAAGCTTGATCTTCTCGTTCAGGAGAGCCAAGATCTGATCATCCTTCCTCTGAAGCATAGCTGATCCGAAATAAAGAGAAGAAAATGTTTTTTGTTAAATACTACTTTTTATTTACTAACACTAACATTGAAATTCCACACCATTAGTATTTTTCTCCTCCTCACCCCGCATCTCTTTCGCTTTGGACTCTAGCATCTTTTTATCTTCCTCCGTTTCACTAGGGATGCCCTCATCATCGTCCTTTTCCCTGTGAACGAGCAATCAATTCGTAAGCATTCAATCCAGACTCGCTCGATCGCCTGTAGCTTTGTGGACTCAGTGCAACCCTTTTCATATTTGAAACGTTTGCAAATGGATGGAAAGCGTGTCAATGTACACAACAATGACATCTCCAGTAAGTCCAATTATTGATCTTAATAGCGATAATACGGCTAAATAGATACCAGAGGCACGGTTGAAAGCAGCAGATATGCTAGTGCTTACCTAGAATGCATAACATTCTGGATCAGCTGCATCCACGTGTTGCGTTCATCTCTTGAAGTGGCGTGAACTTCAACCATTTCTGGGTGCGCGATGCCTGCCGCAATGATGAAGAAGCCCCGGTCCTCGTTAGCCACCTCTCTGACGATTAGCTTCTGTAGAGGGATCACGGTGGCGCGTTGGTCCTGGAGATGGTGAGTATGCAGGAGAGAAAAACAGAGAGAGAGAGAGAGAGAGAGAGAGGGAGAGAGGGAGAGGAAATTAAGTAAAATGAACAGAGGATATGGGTGGAGTTAGAGGGAGGCAGGGAGCAGGAGAAAGAGACGGAGGGAGAGAAAAAAGTACATACAAAAACACTATAGATTAATAAATGTGTGGTAGAGTGATTGAAAGGTTCCACAATAACAATGACATTTTATTATTATTTGTTTGCTTATTTTTGATCTATGAGATAATATTGCACAATACTTTTCTTAACATGAACACTGTAGATTATCTATAGTGCTATAGGCAGAATACACCATTTTTATTCATTTAAAAAAAACAAAAAAAGCATTTGCAATAACACTCCACACTCGGAACTGTCAAAAGGAAATATGTACTCAGCCGTGATGTCTATAAATCAAGCAAAAACAACAGGCATGGAAAAGAAAACATATGAAAAACTTTCGGCTTGGCAATAATCTGACAAAGTGATGGTAATGTACAACTGTAATATTTTATATAAAACCTACCAGAGAAGCAAAGACATATTTCTGGTCTTTCTCTTGCAGGAATATTAAGACATCAGAGAGAAGCAAGGCTTGAACATCTGTCACAGGGTTTGAAAAGAAGGAATGATATTCCAATGCATACGTGGCGTCAAAAGAATATTTACGTGCGTACGTGGTGTCAAAAGAATATTACAGTGCATGTGTTATAAAAAAAAGCTTTTTTTTTTACCCTTAAGCCTTCCTGGCAGGGTTTTCAACTGTAGTGGCCCGTCATGAACGAGCTTCCTTCCTCGGATCAGATCTTCTCGAGCAAACATCTGACCGCTTTTCATTCGTGTGATGGTTCTGCCGTCAGTCCGGTTATAGATCTCCTCTAGCTTCTTCTTCTTCTCGTGCTCGTTCACCTTGTTGTCCACTGCAGCGATTATCTCCTTGATGAACTGCAGAGCCTGTGAGAGGTCCTCGTACTCCTCTTCGTTCTCTGCATACGTATGTTCATTCATACACATACACACACACACACACACAAAGACTTGACTAAAAAAACAGAGAATCTTCTGGTGGTAGCTTAATGGTTACAGCATTGGACTTTGCATCCAAAGGATGTAAATTCAAATCCCAACCATTTCTGGGCCCCCGAGCAAGGCCCTTATTCACACAGTTTCTCTAAATAAGGGCTTATAAGAATTTTAGTGTGTTTTTTTTTTTTTAACACAGGCTTCAACATTAAGCAATGCACCAATAAAACAGATTAGTTACAGTATCACACAACATGACTGACAGGTGGTGTTGGTGTTTCCCTGGACATTGGATGTGCAGCAATGTGCATATTCAGTTTGAGCAGTCAGAGGAGGCTCCACTATCAGTGCGATATATATGTGTACGTATTGTTAAATATGGTATGTGGCTCCTTTAAAAATTATGTTCCGGTTTTGGTTGCTTTCCATATAACTGGTATGAACTACTCACTATATTACCATATATTACAGATGGTAATATAATGAGTATGGTCACGGTGGCTTAGTGGTTAGCACATTCGTCCTCATACACCGCCAGGGTCCGGGTTCGATTCCCGTCTTCGGCCCATGTGTGTGTGTGTGGAGTTTGCATGTTCTCCCCGTGCCTCAGGGGGTTTTTCTCCGGGTTCTCCGGTTTCCTCCCGGTCCAAAAACATGCACGCTAGGTTGATTGGCACCTTGGAAAATTGTCCCTAGTGTATGAATGTGTGTGTGAATGTGAGTGTGTGTGTGTGTCCTGTGATGGGTTGGCACTCCATCCAGGATGTATCCTGCCTTAATAACCATAGACGCCTGAGATAGGCACAGGATCCCCGTGACCCGAGGGAAGATCGTATATAGCGGTAGAAGATGAATGAATGAATGAATATAATGAGTAATTCATACCGGTTGTGCCTTGAGCAGCTAGTAGGTGTAATTCAGGGAAATTTACTAAGAGTGAGTGGATGAACATTGCTGGGTGTTTTTTTGGTATCGTCTCTTTTATATTCCATCCTAACATTACTAGCGGTAAATCCAGCTGAGGAATGGCCACTGAAGATTCTTTATTCATTTGGGTTTTTTATTTGTCCAGAATGAAAAGTGCCTAGAGAAGTCTTTATTGCCTGGGTCTCGTTCAATCGCCAACACATCGCAGAGTGAAGCAGCAGATTACTCACATAGTAACGCACGCTGTATTAGTGCAGTTAAATGTGTTGACACACCACACACACACACACACACACACACACACACACACATATATATATATATATTTTTTTTTTTTTCCCTTGACTTATATATGTATATTTGAATGCGATAAAATTCATCAATGCTGTTCTAAATTTCTAAATTTGCGATGTGCTGATGCGTTATATATGATGACATATTATATATATATATATATATATATATATATATATATATATATATATATATACATATATATACATACTTAAATTTGACTATATGTTGGCAAAACCAACAAAAATAAATAAATAAATAAAAATAATAGAAACATAATGTGATTTATTTACATAAATGTAAATGTGAAGAGGGTTCCGTAAATTCTGTAATCGTTGCTGTTCTACTTCAACCTCCTGGAACAAGCTAAAGGAACCAGAAAAGAACAAGACATGCCTGCACACAGTGCCTCCATTTTAGGATTTGGAAAAATGGAAAAATGGAAAATAGTGTGTGTTTGAGGGGGGGAGGGATGTTGTTTTGGGGTCAAAGGCCTATCTAACATAATGGCTAATGTAAATGGTACATAGCCATTTGCGTTACTGTTGCTAGCTTGAAAATATTGAAATATATTTTTGACTTATATATGTATATCTGAATGTGATAAACTTCAACAAGGCTGTTCTATATTTGTGACACAAACTCTTTCAGATGCTCGGTTGAGAATGTGCAGTGTGTAAACACACACCCCTCATAAGGACATCAGCAAAGCCACGAGACACGAGTGTTTACAGAGAGGAGAAATACTGCAGCGCTAGTTAAACACAAGGCCGGGAAGGTGGTGGATGGAGGGGGGGGGGGGGGGGTTTTGAGTTAAGATTCAGAGGTAAGAAATTAGTGATGCCTGCTCATTTGGATGATGGCCACGTCTCCGAGCAGCATTAAAGAGACTCACCTTTAGTGTGCTGCAGGATCCTCTGCAGCAGGACCGGGTACTTTGTTAATCGCTGAGTGACTAGTAATATGCACTCGGGGATCCCTAGTCGGCGAACGATACTGCTGCTCATCTTTCTCTGAAATGATCGAGGCAGAAACACGCGCAGTTGAAATGTAAATTAGATCCCAACTAGTGAGAACTTAACCGTTAATAAGACTCCGAGGCAAAAATGCTGAAAACAAGTGAGCCAGTGGATTGATTACCCTGATAAACCCCTGGAAGCGCTTGTCTTTGGTGTGTAGTTCCTTGTACAGATTCACTGCTTCGTTGTGATGGCTGCAGAACGTCCCATAAACTTTCTTCATGCTTTCAGCATTGGAGCCCGAAAACTAAAACATATATTATAGATTAATGAAAGCCCGATCAAGAAAAGAGAAGTTCATGTGTTAGAGCTAATTGCATTTTATGAACTTCCATTAACAAGTCTAATACACAGTGCTACTTTGTACCACAGCTCAGTTTGATTCCTGGAACCTAATGATTTAATTTGCTATATAAGCAACTCTGACACCAGTCTCGTTTTAATATGATATTTCTGAAATAACAGCTCATTCACAGAGCATGGGGTGCACTCATTTATTGGTTATTCTCCTATTATAGCATGCCAAGTTCCGTGCCTTATGTACAGTGTAGTTTATTGTTTACAAATGATAAAGCAATCTTGGCATAAGATTTTAAAATATTTAGGGTTTAGATTTAAAAAAAAAATGAAATTATCGTTTCATTTAATGAGATGCAAAGTCTAATTATCATCTTTATACTCCATCATTAAGATAACGCCAAATTCTAGGAAGATCTGGTGTGAATCTTGAATATTCAATGCTTGGAAATGTCTAACATTTTTGAAGGAAAATACACCTGAACATCATTGTGAAAGCAATGTAGAATGATTTTTTTAGTACAATAGATGTATAACCCATACACCCCTAACGGCTGTCCTGTCATGAACTCTCATACTCTGCACTCTCATCCTCATCAGCCCTAGTTGACTCTGTCTCATTCCTCCTTTTCTTAATTTTTTGGCTCCCACTTTATTCTGTTGTGATCTTTCTGTAATTGCTTTAATTAAGCTGCAAGTTGGGCGCAGCTGCTGTTTCTTCGTAAGAGAAATCCCGACAATGATTCTAGCCGTCTTCTGCATCCCAATGCATCAATTGCACCATGTCACTGTAATCACTGTGTTTAATATACTATGCTTCAATTGCAGTCATTAAGCACCTCTTGGTTTAATGACTGTTCCTCATATTTGAGTTAACAGCTCGATTGTAGAACCTTGTACTCCTGAAAATATTCATCGCTCCTGCTTGTTCGTGCAATCAGCCAATCAGCAATCATCAGTGCCGCGTATAAAATCATGCAGAGGCAGGTCAAGAGCCTCAGTTCACATCAAACATCAGAAGAGAAAATGTGATCTCGGTGACTTTCGAGTGCGGTATGGTCGCTGGATGCTGGTGCCAGATGGCCTGGAATTGTATATTTCCGAAACTGCTGATCTTCTGGGATTTTACACAGACTGGCGTTTGAAACAAACAAACAACGAAAAGAAAAAACATTCACTGTGTTGCGATTCTGAGGGCTCAAATGCCTTGCTGAGGTCAGAGGAGAATGACTAGACTGGTCTGAGTCGACAGGAAATCTATAGCAACTCAAATAATCACTTTTTACAACCTTGGCAAAGCAGAAAAGCATCTCAAAATGCACAAAGCCTGCCAAATCTTAAATGGGTTGAGTTACAATAACAGACGACTATATACGGCTCCACTCTTCTTGGCCAAGAACATGATCCTGAAGCTACAGTTAGCACAGGCTTACCCAAACTGAACAGCCTTCACAAGATATCTGAACATAATTTACCATGTTGCAGTCTTTATATATTTGTTTTTATTTTTATGCAGAATTATGGGGAGAAGATTCAGTTGTATAGCTTGTTTTTAACCCCAGCATGAGCAATCCTAGAAGAATAAAAGAAAAGGCCCTAAGAGGAAGCTTCCCTTTTTTAGAACCACATCGGGCCTTCCAGGATGGCCTCATGTCTGACTGTCTCTCCATCAGTTCCTGTTTCTGACCTGCACATAATATTTACCAGTTGTACATTTACTGCTAATGATCTCATCTCGAAATCAAGTTTCCCATTCTAGTGTGTTTTCTACTGGACAATCATTTGCTAACTCTCCAGGGGTCGGATTATGTCCATAGGAAATCCTAATATTGAACAAATATTGGTCCATTGGGACTTCTGAGAATGCAGTTTATTTAGTATGCACTCAGCAGAGTTAATATTCAATGTGAACAACCTATCACTTTTTATTTACCATGCCAACATTCTCTAAAAATTCAGAATCTGCGGAATGTTACCACAATGGATATCTGCTCTGTTCCTACAGTGGCTATAATCCAAGGGAGAAATTCTCTGAAGCTTTGCACTGTCTGGTATGTTGAGAGTTTCCTGAACATTTAGTATTCCTCTGGAATCCAACATACAGTATTCTAGCATTTTCCCACCCAGAGGAAAATGCCTGATTCTATATTTGTATATTTTTACAGTATGTCAGATATGCTGTTTCCAGTTTCCACAGGTTCATTTCACTGCGAAGGATTCATTTCCAGTCACTGTATATGTGGTGCGAAGGCCAAAACACACCTTAAAAAAGGACCAGTGCATCTTGTACATACATTAATACAAACAGACGATTTACTGTAAGCCAGAGAAGACTGGAGAACCCAGAGGAAACCTCCCCATCAGATACATGATCTCAACACTAATCATAAAGGTCTATAGGTACAGCGTCTTATTATGTGCCTGCATAGGACCCGCCCTCAACCTCATGGTTGCTTTTGCACCCACAATCTCAACCAAGGTTAAAATAGTGAAAAGGGGGAAAAAATCTAAAGCTTTCAAACCTAAGAGCATACGTTTACACAGATCTTAATGGTTTAGTCAGATTTTGCCTTGAACACAGGAGGAATAAAAGCACAGTGCCATCTTATTTAAATGGTCAAATGTATCAGTAATATAAGGGTTAGAATTTGAATCAAGCACAGAATATCACAAACAAATAAAGCATATAGTTCCCATATAGTTTATGAATGATGTTCTGTAAACAATTTATTTTTCAATTTCAATAAAGAAATAAAAACGAGCCTTTGTAGTGGACTTTATGATGCACCTGGCTCTGCTCACCTGGTTGACCAGTAAATCCCCAATCCTGCTAACAATAAAGGCTCCGTCAGCGCCCTCCTGCTTGGCCTCTCTCCTCCTCTCCAGCAGACTGCTGAAGAAGAGCGTGTGCATCTCCTGCAGCTCGTCCAAGACAGGGAAGACTTTTTCCACCGTCTGGGCTTCCAGCTGCATCTCTCTCAGCATCCCCTTGCCGTACACGTCCGCCATGATCCGCAGCGTACGCACATGGTGCATCTCCGTCTGAATCAGCTCTGGAAGATACAGAGGCGCTTCCAGGATTAGTTCATGTTTATCGATGCAGTCCTTATCCCACTGAATTCCAGGTGAGGATTGAAACTAATCTGGCAAGCTATAAATCAAATCGCACATTTAGATCAACATCCTTGTTCCAATATTGTTTCTATAGTAACAGTTCATTCATGGAGACTTTTTATAGCACGTACATAATTTGCACCTGACGATATGCTAAAAAAATAGTGTTATATAATAATGAAAAACGCATACAAAGACAGCGCTGAGCTTGCGTCTATGGAATTAGATTTCAACGATGATTAGTGCCGACGCTTAAAGGTAATACCGGTTCATTTTTGCTCTGTTAGAAAATCTTCTGTTGTGCATTTTTCTCATTGTAATTAGCATATTAGCTTCGAACGCTAGATAGAAAAGAGAGTTGAACCAAGAGAAATGACCATTTGTAGGCATAGAAAGTGAAAACAGGAACAAATTACAAGGAACTGCTCCTTAAACTGATAAAAGATACAAGATGTCACTGTTTGAAAAAAAATATGCATTTTGTTTTAATGATTTGAAATCATTTGGTATGAGAGCAGTAAACCGTTGTGGTTCAGTATGGGGACTGGGTCTCTGCTTTACAACAGTGATTGGATTCCTTATATAACACATCCTTAAGTGTTTAATTTCTTACTGGCTTGAAAAAGAAACTGAAAACATACCGCAATGACAAGTAGAAAAGTGTATGGTAATTGTGACAAAGGTTACAGTGAACAGCTTGCAGCGAATTAACTAATTACATAGCTCTTTTGATTTTTTTTCGGAGACTGCAGACTTGTGAAAGCTTCGGCTGGAACTTTAACAACGTGTACGACGCATTCTGACCCTGTGCTACATGCTGCAAACAATACAGCTGCCTACAAGTTTATTTATACTGCATTTAAGTATTAAGTTCAATATACAACCAATTGTGAAGAGACACAATTACACTATTTATAAATCGTATATAGGTTATATAGTGCGATTATATAGTGCGATAGTGCGTTTATCGTTGACATTACAAGGTATGGGAGGAAAAGCAGCTGAAGCAGAGCTTTATCTGGGTGCTGTAAGGCGTGTAGAACATGCAGATATTCAGATTCAGACGGAAAAATACAAACAGCAGTAAACTGTTTTGGGTGACACACATTTCCAAGATAATTCACTGGTAATCAAACCTTAACCACATAATCAGACCTCCTTCCTGCCGCAGTACATTCATTATAAAGTGTCTGAAGTCAGATAAGTCAGCTGGCAACTTATGATTGCACCTTGTTTTTTCCCCAGAACGCAAGCTGCGCGGCGGTGACCTTACCGTAAATGACATCTTGCTGCTTAATGACGTCCTTTTTCAGTTGCTTCAGGTATTTCTTATCCGCCGTTAAACTCCACGAGTCAGCTTCTAACTCTTTAGCGTCTGCCTCAAACTCTCCCATCAGGTGGCCATCGATCTCCGTTCCTATAAACAACACAGATGAGTTTAATAAGCATGTGAAGGAAGCACGTTGCGGTGAATCGTGCAGGATCATGTCATTAATACACGGTAACCTCCGTGCTTCTGGTCAATTGCTTGGTCTAAGGGTATTTCAGGCACAAGCTCGTTTCGCAGGTCTGTACCTGCTCGCTGTTTGGGGAAGATGGAAGGAAGCTCCGGGAAATAGAAACAGATGAAGAGCTGCTGGGGAGGAAATGAGGCTGCTTACCTTCATCTATCAGAGACTCGGTGGACTCGTTGACCTTGTTGGCTTTGTGCAAATTGTCGGTGGACTGGGATAAATATCGCAGACTCTTCAATGGCATTTCATCAAATCTGGAGGAGGACAATAAGGAAGTGAGTCGGAGGCGCTTGCGGCTGGTAGCTATAAACCCATCAGAGGCCTAATTGAATTTGCATGCGTTAGTAGCGGTTTCCAGTTAGGACTTTCAGGAAACACTTTCGGATATTTAGAGGCACTGGGGAAGAGGCGGCACAACTGTTGCAGGAAATAAATTCATCCTGGTTTTCAATCAACATATTAGACTATTTACAATCAATTGAAGGTATTCCTACAGTAATCAATAATACCTAATCTGAAGAGTAACACCAAAGGAAAACAGGGCAGCAATGCTTTAGTCATATATTCTGTCCAGCTTTTTAAGCTTAAGCATTAATGATAATAAAATGCAGCATTGTGCTGGTTGTTTGTCATTAGGTGGCTTGCTAACAAGCCAATATTTATACAAATGAAAAAATAAAACAACAAATAAACACCAAAGTAAAACTAAATACTTATTTTGAAATGTTAATAATCAAGACAGATTAAATACTGCTATAAGGCTCTGAGTCTGCGTACACGCTAATACACTCTAATTATACTGGATCCTCACACTGCAATGTTGCTGATGGATATGCTCTTGGACAGGTTGCTGCTGTTGAAAGGCATGATGCTCGTGTGTCTACGTGGTGCAGTCATCAGCGAGATGTGGTCGTCTGGAGACAATATGGCTGACCAGGGCCTTTCCCGTTGGACAGAGGCTAAACAAATGAATAAACAAACAATGCTAGTAAGATGTCATTTTGTGAAAAGTGAATAGTGTGCCAATTGATTTGGGGGGGAAGTTACTTGTAACATACTTTTTGTTCTTAAAGTGACTCCTGACATGGTGGTTGTCTCCGGTATTACAATCTGGGGTTGTTTCGGAAACTGAAACGAAGGCAAATTCGTCGCTAAAGCATTTTGTTGGGTTGCAATTAAGAAATCCATTAAAATCCTCTTTCACGCTAACGTTCCTTACCTTTGCATTGGTGCACACAGGAATGCGGTCTCGGCAGCTCTTATGAACACACACGCTGCAGCCTAAAAGAGGACAAAACACTCTATGAGCCATTACTTGAGGATAATGATTGTTCTATGAAAACTCATCAGTGGTATGAAACAAGCACAGGAAGCACATCCTGTCTGCAAATGTTCCAGTTTTTTCGGGTCAAAAAAAAAAGAAAAGAGAAGAGAAGCAATTCCATATGCTCCTGTTGGATCAGTCCACATGAAACAACTGTGTAATATGAGATTATGGCTCAGTTGGAAAACCCAAGGGTTAATAAGAGTGATTTGCTTAAATCATAGTCTTGGGTTTGCGATTTGGCCTGAAGTTAAAGTGGTAAAGACAGTGCCAGCCAGGAAACTCCACCAAGCACACAAATAAACCAGGACTGCAACCCACACAATTATGCAAACCAGAAAAAAAAAGGCAGAGATCCTGCTGGAACAGCTAAACTCCATCAAATCCATCTAACAGACAATTATCTATTACTATGATATTTCTAAATGTACATGAAGAGTACGTCAAAAGTGAGTTTCCAATTTATTTACAGCAATTCTGTTTGCACACTTGAACCACAGGGGTTACGTTCTAAAATTAACTCACGAATTGTAAAAAACTGCGAATTTAGGATGTGGTCAAAAATGCCTAGAAATGCCTACATAAACCCTAAATATGTCCCCAATACACTTAAACATAAAGTGGAATGGTAAAGCTGTATATTTTACAATGCTCTACTGCTGTGTCTCCCCCAGTGGTATAAGTATTGTAAATAAAGAAGGATAGAAGTGAATGAAATGAAGAGTTTAACATTAAAACATAAGGGAGGCGGGAGCTCAGTGGTTAAGGCATTGGTCTCTGAACTGAAAAATCACAGGTTCAAATCCCACCACCCCCGAAGCGGACACTAGCGGGCCCTTGAACAAGGCCCTTAGCCCTTCATTGATCTGTTGTTCTGGATAAGGGCGTCTTCCAAATGGCGTAAATGTAATGTAAAACATGAAAATGTATTTATTGCAACACAAACAAATGGCATATAAAATTTTGGAGGACATTTGTGGTTTCTGCCACCAATTATTATGGGTTCTAAAGAAAGGCTGCGGAAATCTGAACTGTGACTTCACGGAGACCCTCTAGCAAGAGAAGGATTAATTAAACCGAGGTGAATAGCAGTATTAAATAACTGTCTCTCAGGCGATAAAAGAAACCACTTATTAGAAACAAAACATTTAGTGGAACCAAGTAGAACCAAGCTAATACAAAACAAGGTGGATTTTTTTTTTACTCCATCCCCCTTCTGTCCAATCAAACTACACCTTTCACACAGAGACAGACAACAGAACTGTACAGCATTGCAGTCTTGAAGCCCTTTTCAAAAATTAATGAATGAGAAATCATTATTCCAGCTGACCTTTAGGTATGTGGGTGTCTGTAATATTTTGCACTCATTATTATGCCATCAATGACACCATGTCTTATGATACTTAGCGCAACCTTCGTAATTTTATTGTCAATTGCCAATTTGAACATATACTTTATATGGACAGAAGACGTTTCCAGCTATATATGGTTCTTATATAAGTCACACAGTTGTATAGGATGGCTTTGGATGACATTTAGTCTGATTGCACTGAGACTGCAACCCAAGCCTCTGTTCTCGACATCAGTGCCTGAATCTTTACAAGCACACTCCAAAATATAATGAAGCACCTTCCCAGATGAGTGGAGTATATTATAATAGCAAATAAGGATTCCTGATAGTAAGATGTTGCTAAACTTTTGCCCATATATCATGCATCTTGTTTAATATCGACTTGTAACCAATCTGAGAAAAAAATGTCTCTATTTAACAGAAATATACAAAGGTCAGTACAATTCATAATATATTAAAGAAAAACTCTACGCAGATTCTACAGTGCAATAGAGTCATTCAATTAACATTTGCTGTATATCGAAATAAACAGACACTTCTTGAAATGAGTATACAGCAAAGCTTAAGATGCAGAAATGTAATACAGTCATAGGCACATGGAACATACGGTTCAAGGAAATAACACTTTGGAAAAACATACCAAAACCGTTCATGGTGAAAAGCCATAAAACAATAGAAGATACAGAAGGTTCTAGATACAGGAAAAAAACTCCCCGACCCCCGAAATCAAGCAGAGTCTTACTTTGACTAGACTAGAAGTAAAAGGGGAAGTTTGACATGCTGTTGAGCAGTAAAGTTGCCTTGTGAAACCATATTTAGGAAGATGTAGGACGAGGAAGTGCAGGTAACATTTTGAATTACTTATTTAAAAAAATTTTTCTCTGCTTTTGTCATTTGTGGAAATCAGCTGTATTAAAATCAGGGGTGTCCATCATCAGTGGGGTGGGACCAGCACGATGAAGTCTTTATTTACATTTTGAATCTGCATTGTAAAAAGATTCAAAATGTCTCATGAACCATAATTAAATAATAGGAAAAAAATTCTGTCTGTTATTTCAATAGGAAATAGAGTAATAAACCCAGGGCCATAAACACAGAAGACTGATATTGCTACTATTTGCTTCTAACACATAATTCATTAGGACCCTAAAATATTCATTCGGATGCTAAATATCTGACATGCACAATAGAGCCAAATGTATATGGACAACTTATGGGCATGTGTTTAGTGAATAAGTCCTTGTAAAACCATGGACATTAATACAGAGTTAATACCCTTCACTATTGCATTAGAAGAGCTTTCCATTAGATTTCACATGTGGCTTTGGGGATTTTTAAACTGAGTCACAGGTCATTAGTGAAGGCAGGCAGTGATGCTGGGTGATGAAACTTGTAGTGCAGTTGGTGGTGAGGTCAGGGCTCTGTGTTTTTCCACTATGACCTTGACAAGCTGTATATTCATAAACCTCATTTCTGTACATGCGGTGCGTATTGTTATGCTGCAACATGTTTGCTCCGCTCTTAGGCCCGGTGATGGAAAATCATTCTCGGGGAGGAAGTCATTCTTGGCATTTGTGTGCTTTCAAATTGCGTGAGGAAGAACCGGGTATGTGTGGAATTGGCAGCTTTGGCCATGTAGTGCTTATAACATAAAAGCAAGTTAACTCATGACATACATGAATTGAACATAAACAATTTCAATATAATAATATATGTATGCTAATGATGTTGATTTCCCTTTCCTGTTTGTGACTGTAGTGAGCAGCAGACTGCTTTGAGACAATGTCCATTGTGAAAAATGCAATAGGGATAAACGAAGTTGAGCCAGGCAGCCTATTATAAAGCCAAAATATATAAATGTGTAAAATAAGTTTCTATTCAGTAAAATGCTCATAAAGTAATACATGAAGGGAGGTTTTGATCTATTATTGATCTTTTAAACTGACTTTCTTTTGTAATTTGGCCACTTGGAATACTGGGTCATGAAATCAGTTACAGCAGAAACCACAAGAAGTTATTACATGATCGTTTCCTTGTTCTCTCACAGAAGTCCATTTAAACATATTGGATCTGCAAATCTGCTCCGAATACAAACCGATACATGGCGTAAACAGAGGTTCGGGTGGTCCGATAGCTCTTATGGAGTTGCTTTGACTCTGAGGCATTTGCTGTAGCGGACACGCTTACTAATATGAGTCACACCATATGTAATGTCAATCTGTAGACATGCTGTTGGCATCGTATGCACATGATCTCCGTTCTTACATCAATTATATCACGATTCAGTGCTTTAAGAAATCAAAATATCTCCAATGGTTTCGTTAAAGCACATGTAGAGCATTTCAATACTTGCATTGGAACGGAAAGAGCAAAAATTTCTCTTACCTGCACAACTGACAGCGTCTTTAAAGTTGAGTGTTTTGTGACAATGCTGGCAAATAGCGATATGGCCTAAGCTCACAGAGCTGAACAAATGCCCGTTCACCGCCTTCTTTTCCTTTTCTTTCGCTTCTCGGTCTTTTTCCCGGGTCTTCTCTTTTTCTTTTTCCTGTAGCCAGGACAAATGATAGCCAGGAAGAAAGACAGTGAGTTGCATAGCGACTTAACACAGAAACATTCAAAATGTTGGTCATTTTATAGAGAACTGTGTTATTGAAAGAAAACATTTAAACACATTTAAAACTATTGACTTTGTTTTGTTGCACATGAAGAACTGAACATTGCTGCCTTAGTAAAGTTCCCCTATTGCCTACTTCCTGTTTGCACCAAAGTGGACAAAAGAGCAAATGCAAGACCACTGCAATGCACACAGCTACATTGAAAAGATCCTTTCTGAAATCATCAACATGTTAAATGCACCATTTCTAAGGGAAATGCCTTCCACTTCTAAACCCCCCGACTAGTAACTAGCATTATCAAAGTGGAAAAAACACCTACACCTCAGAAACCTGCAATAGCAATGAGAACCCACTCGTGATTGACAGAAGGCAAGAAAAACCTACCTTGTTTTCCTTAAGGCTAGAAATCTTACTGTGGCGACCATGTTCAAAAAGTTTCTTGTAACTAAGCATAATGGTCTGAGGACTAGAGCCTCCTGAGGCTCGCTCACACTGAGAATCGACACATATCAGCAACACACATGCACCAGAGAGGAAGTGATGAGCTCAACATAGGAGGTGCTCTTCCTTTTGTTTGGAACTGATTTACGGTCAGACAAATGAGCTCAGAATCAAAACACAGAGCTCTTTATGGCAAAAATGATACTGTTCAGTAAAGTCGGACATTGACGGTAAAACCTGGGACAGTTTAGAAACTTTCAGCATTTCTCTGATATTTCTGGTAACTTTACAAAACTCCAGCTAGTGCATAAAGCACACGGCTCACACCGGGCATCATCTTCCTGTCTGACTTCCACTGCAGAACAGGAGGTGTGAAATACTTTAGCGCTTCTCGAGCCTTCACAAGTGTTTAACCAGAGATCCGCCTTTCTGACGTCAGGCCAGCTGACTCACACTGAAATTATTTAGAACTGCAAAGTAATACACTTTATTGCAGTACACAGGCTTGCACTTGTTGTGGTCACAACTAAACTCTACAATTCACAACAAGTGCACTTCTTAAGACTATTAGGCAAAAAATGGCCCAAGTAAATATTTATTAAGCTTTTAATCACCTTAATGACAAATAACTAGCTTGGAAATGATTAAAGTTACTTATTATGCGCTGCAAAAAAATTAAATCTAAGAAATTAAATAAAAGCTTTCTAGAAAATGTGTTGTTTTTTGCCATGGAAGATAAAAAAATCACATTGCACATTAGACTATACATCTTAAAGTAAGAAAACTGTACTTGTTCAGTGTGTAAATGTTTTTGCAAACTCCTTTTGAGCAAAATTTCACTTGAAACAATTGACCGATATAAAGTGAATGTTCAAATAGAATGTTGTGCTCATTTTAACACTTCTTGAGCCTTCACAAGTGTTTAACCAGAACTTCGTCTTTCTGACGTCAGGACAGCTGACTACTGCCGAAATCATTTAGAACTGCAAAGTGATACGATTTATTGCAGTACACAGGGTTAATAATGCACTGAGAAATTCTTATATCTAGTATCTTAAGAAAGATTCCAAATTGTGCTTCTGAAACCTGGACGAAAGGCGGGAGCTCAGTGCTTACGGCATTGGCCTCTGGACTGGAAGATTGCAAGCTGAAATCCCACCACCACTAAGCTGCCACTAGTGGTTAAAAAATGATTGAATATGGGCTTTTTTGGTCTGGTTAAAGGATCCGGTAGAATTTATTATCGACTAGACATTAATGCTAGTTTTCAAGCAAAACAAGTCAGTTTTGTTTATCCCACTGACAGATATTTATTCTCTTGCTTTTAAGACCTTTTAACTAGATACAAGAGAATCTCGCTGGTTTCATGGAGGCCATTTTAGCAGTGTGATTTTCCCTTTGTTTTGTTTACACAGTTAAACCTTGTGGACAGACTTTTATAATAAAAAAAAAATCAATGTTCCATTTAAGGCTTATAATTTCAGTTGATGAGTATTTTTGTGAAATGTTGAATTTTACAGCAGACATTTTAATTATCATCTTTGTGTACTATACAACATTGTAAAATGGAATATCACCAGTGTTGGGTAAACCATGTTTATAGTGCAAAAACATCTCACAAAGCCTTTTTGTGCTTCCGGATTTGGGACAGCTTGGGAAACCACATATGGATGTTATAGTCAGTTTTTGGTCATATAGTATATAATCCCCATTGCATCCATATCCCTTGCCAGGTTGTAACTCTAGTGAGTGAGTTACAAACTAATGCCAAAATTTCTGTTGGTGATAAACTGCCGTCTGTTTCTACTAAACAGAATTTGTCCGGACGAAAAAAGGTTACAAATTACATATAATACTGTAATTAAGACTTTGACGTCTACATCTACTTTTTACGATAGCTTTTAAAATCTACATTTTACTTTAATTTAAGTAGGTTTCTACATGGATGCATGTTTAAGAGCATTATTTACTATTTTTTTATTTACATGATTTTCATAAAGCAATACAATTCAGATAAGTTGAGACTGCAAATATAGCACTGTTTAATTTTAACATCAGACCAAATGCAGCAATGCAAATTTCAGCTAGAAATTTGAGATATTTGAGGCTGTGTATAAAAGGACAATATGGAATGACGGTGTATCAGAGTTTTCCTGATGTAAAAAGGATGCTTTTGTGTGTTAGCATGTTTGGTTGCTGTGCAACACACTGTACAAGGGGTCAATAACAAAGACTGTTAACACCAGCGGCCATTGTCCAGTCTAAGACTATTGGTGTTGGCTCATGTCTTACAAAGTCTCTCTCAAAATGACTTTTATCTGCGACCGGAAATCATCGTACAAGTGTAAACAAATCTTTACTCTGAATTATGAGTGAATAAACACATAACTTACCCTCGACTTCTTATACATTTTGCTCTTCAGGTAACTAAACGTACGGCTCACTTTGTTCTCAATTTTCCCTTCAAAATCCCCTCGTAACGGACCAGGTTCTTCCTCTTTGATACTGAACCAAATAACACATAGAAACATTCAAACAGAGCAGTTAATGTTTATACAGTTCCAATAATTCCAATAATAATAATAATAACAATAATAATAAAAAAAAATTCTGTTATTGTGAAATACAATAGAAACTAATGTGTCTCACCTGTAGGCCAAAGAATTTGAATTACTACCACAAGCTCTCATAGCTGGAAAGACAGGAATAAAACCAACGTCAAATCATGATTTGGACTTTTTTGCACTTTATATAATATTTGAACTAAGTTTGCTTTATTATAAATTTTATTTTGGTCAGCATATTAAAAGTTTATTTTATTGAACTGCAAAAGAAATATATGAAAAAGAGCGTGGGAAAGCCTCATGGGAAAGCAAGGTCATGTCTATCGCAAATATGAAAAGAGAGAGAGAGAGAGAGAGAGAGAGAGAGAGAGAGAGAGAGAGAGAGAGAGAGAGAGAGAGAAAAAAGCGTCTCAGTTTTACGATCATGCTGAAAGACGGTAATTCGGGGGCTTTGAGAGGAACATGTCCAAAAGAAGACAAAGTGGAGAAAGTTGGCAAGATTGTGTTGTTAGCAACTCAGCCATGGAGATGGAAAAATATTGTAAACATTTCGGTACGTGCTAATCTTTAACCCTCAGTAAAAGCATGGGGAGGGCAAAAAATAACTGCTGGGTTGAAAAACAGTCATTTCGCAGCTGCGCTCGGATTTCAGGGTGTTGTGTCTGGCCACTCGGATTATATTTCTTGTTACGGAACCGGTGCTAGCAAACAGTGTGTTGCATTTATCAACACTTTTACTAAAGTGGCGTGTAAATGTTTTCGTAGGCCAAGCGAGCTAAAAAAAAATCCCAACTGACTTAAGTTTTATTAATTGCACATTTCCCCAATATCGGTAAACAAATGTCAATCACTGCAACCGGTGCAAATGGCCAAAACATTAACAGCACAAGTGTAGCATTTATTGACGGTATAATGGGTGGTTAGCACGTTCTCCTCACACCTCCAGGGTTGGAGGTTTGATTCCCGCCTCCGCCATGTGTGTGTGGAGTGTGCATGTTCTCCTCGTGCCTCAGGGTTGTTTTTCTCCGGGTTCTCTGGTTTCCTCCCCGGTCCAAAAACATGCACGGTAGGTTGATTGGCACCTTGGAAAAATTGTCCCTAGTTTATGTATGTGTGTGTGTGTGTGTGTGTGTGTGTGTGTGTGTGTGTGTGTGTGTGTGTGTGTGTGTGTGTGTGTGTGTGTGTGTGTGTGTGTGTGTGTGTGTGTGTGAATGTGAGTATGTGCCGCCCTGTGATGGTTTGGCATTTTGGCATTTTGACTACATCTTAAAATAATGCAAAATGGAAGTACTGAGTCCAGAACTACATCACCTCTGTACAAGCAGAAATCATGACAAGACTGGTTTACTATGGTAATCTGCTGTTAGTGTACAATTTACCACAACTTACAAATACATTCTTAAACCTACTTCTACAGTGCTACAAGTTTCTACTAATACCTAATTCGGGATTACGAGGCTTTTACTACTGCTGATACTCTATAACTACAACTTACTCATGCAGTCCTCCTCATCACTGGATGAAGAGCTGACTGAAAAATCACGCTTGGATTTTTGCAGAAGTGGAGCGATGTTCAAGGTAAAAGAAATCCGCCGCTTTTGTCGAACCCTTGCTTTTGCTGACCGATGGCAATCGAGGACAGAAAGGAAACCATAACAGTCGTTTAAAAAAAAAAAAAAAAAAAACTTTACAGATATAAAAATGGAGCTCTGAAGGAGGAAATATGCTGCTTCTCCCACCGATTTTTTTCCCCCTAGTGCTCTACCGTGCATGATGAGCATTGTTGACCTTTCAATTCTATTTATCAAATGTCTCAGAATAACCGTTCTGCTCTACAATCTTTTTGCCTTTTATACTCCAACAGATACCCAGACAGTAAAAAATGACTCACCGTCAACGTCCCTCTGACTGATGGACAGCATGGAGACACTCTCTCGGAGCGGAAGAGTCATAGACTGGCAGCCGCGTCTGAACGGCCGATATCTTCTCGATTTCTAAAAAAAAAACAAATGCGTGCTTCACTGTACAGACAAACCAAAAACTGATAATTAGCTGTAGAATTGTTTCTACTTCTGACAAACTGGAACGAGATTCTCCTTTATAGCAGCTTTAACATACAAAGCTGCAACACTTCAAACTAGTGCTTCTTTTCTCTGTTTGCTTTGTTTGTTTGTGTATTAAAAAAAAACTAACGAACCAGAGTTGATGTTTTAATTGTTAGAGACTTTAAAGCATTGAAATATCTACTAATGCTGCAAATGTACACTTTGATTTTTGTTTTCTTTTTTGTAACTGAAAGAAACTGCCTTTTTTTGTTTTATTTTCTAAAAAAAAAAAAAAAAAAGACATCAGACAAAAAAAAGAGACGGGTGACTATCCCACCCTGCATTCCATCACACTATACTGTATCTTCAAAAATTTGGGATGACTTGCAAATGTCTTTGTATTCCAAAGAAAAACACACTTTCTTGCAATCCATAAACAATTTGACCCATTTCACAAACAAAACATAATTTTTTTGCATAGTAGCCTATTATTAGCAATTGTCCGTCCTGTACAGCAGTCTCCTGGTATGACTGCTAATTCAATTTTATATGGCTAATTTATTATGAGAAAACCCTTTCGCATTTGGGTTGCACAGCTGAGAAGCGTTGCAATAATGGAGGCAAAATTTGAAGAAAGCACTGATTATTTCCATCAAATCCATTAGTTCTAACTCTGACAGTGTCTGCATGTCCTGTTCTTTTGCTATGTTTTCTATTCAATCCAATTTCGTATGTGTTTCCTTGGAACAATAACATTTCGGTAGTGTGCATGTGTTTGTGTGTGTTTGTGTGTGTGTGTGTGATTGTGTGTGTGTGTCTGAATGTGTGTGTGTGTGTCTCAGTCTTATCCAATGTAGAGCTGAATAAAATTTAATTGCTCCCAAATACACTTAAAAATACACTTGTGGACATGTTTACTTTGGAATATAATGAACTATCAGGGCTGGCAAGAGTAATTGTATTTTCTATCAGGCCACACTGACCCAGGCACTCATGATTTATCTTTCATCAGCACACCCTGGTACTGTACGTCTTTTCCCATCTATAGCACATTAACGAAGGGTCTGCTTTGAAGAAATAAGTGTTAAATACAGAA
Organism: Kryptopterus vitreolus; assembly: GCA_030449085.1. NCBI lineage: Eukaryota > Metazoa > Chordata > Actinopteri > Siluriformes > Siluridae > Kryptopterus > Kryptopterus vitreolus. The sequence continues at coordinate 9,903,733 of JACRUU010000023.1, forward strand.
GTCCTAATGTGATGCATTATAATATTCTTGCTTTTCTTGCTTTCTTGTTATCAAGAAAAACAGAAAAAGCACTTTAAACCAGGAGTGAGATAAAAAAAAAAAGCATTTCATGGATGTTAAAATCATTAAATGATAAACCAAATCTTTGTGAAGAAGTGGCGGGGGGGGGGCGGGAGGGCATAGTCAAGGGGCTTGTTTGTGAATGATTTGTGGAGGCAAGGGAACAAGTGTTCGGGATGAGACAGTGCCTGCTAGTGACTTTTCCCTTTGATATAATCAGACGTACAGAGCCTAACTGATCCTGAGAGTTCGTTTTGTATGATTAAATAATAATTATAAGAAAAATATTATCCAGAGAGTATGAATCTCAGAGAGAGAGAGACTTTTTGATTCCAAAAAGTCATGCAGAATAAAAAATTACTTGTCCCACGCATGTCTCTTGTTTGCTTACTTACACCACGCAAGACGAGTGAATTGTCAAATTAAATTAAATATACTCAAAGGTTGTTGTTTTTTTTTGGATCCAAATCTTGTCCTCTTATTCCCTCTCTTCATTTTGTTCTTGCAGCGGGAGGTATTCGTGATCACAGAAGGACAGACGCACACAGGCCATGTTTCTTTGCACTAGCACACCTGCCTCATTATCCAGGCCTTATTAAGTTAAAGCATGCTTTTTAGAGCAGAAAGAAACAAACTGCTCCTGGCTGGGAAATTTCATCCCTGGTGGTCAACAGACCATTAACTATCACCTACCTGACTGTCCAGACTGCTACTGTCTCCCAGGTCCGAGTCCTGTCCTTCCTCGGTGAGAGACACCTGGGAGCCTGTGTCTTCGCTCTGTTGGTCCTGAGAGGAGCGTGCTCCCTGTGCCTGCCACCGTTTCCCATCATCCCTTTCAGCTGCCAGACCCTCTAGGCTGTAACTGTTGGCATACAAGGGAAGCTTTTAGATCCGATAGACCCACTTCCTGAACGCTGTGCTGGCATGCACACAGAGCAGCTTAGTATTTAGACTCGAAGAAGAAGTGCAAGATGACAGAACAATGTTGCAAAACACACATTACACCATCGGAGTGAATCCAAACGCGTTTTTTTTTTCTATATGCAAAAACAGCATTCGTGTGATTATTACAGACGTGGCAAGGGCTCTGTAATGTGTGGTACAGTGTGAAACACTATATGATTCTAAAAGACTTCTAAAACCAAAAGGCTGCTTTGCATAACAGTCACACCATTACACCCACTGCTTATACATCAGAAACGGTCAGTATCTCACCTAAAAATGCTATTCTTGACGACTTCTTTTTTTCAAAAATTGTTTAATGCTAATGTGTTCGGCTTTTTTGAAATATAACAAATATCAGGTTTGCTGTGAGTAAAAATATTACAATTCATTATTAAGTATTAATTAGTATTCAGTAATTAGGGTTAGCGTAAAGTTACACTTATTAGGCAACATCAGCACAGCCATTGCTGTTTAGATGCAGTTTTACACAAGAGCTGTACTTACTTGTCTTCTGCAAAAGTTACAACAATGATTATGTCAGTCATCTTGTTAAATAGCCTGCATTGCAAATTTCCACGAGCATTTCCGTCTCTGAAGCTTACTAACAGTGACTTAAATCGCAGCATATGAAAGCGACACGGCCCCTTTGACTTTCATCTCACAATGGAAAAAAAAAGGTGATGCAGATCTCAATGCAAAAGCTGCATGCACTAGTCAAAGGGGCTGGCAGGGTTTCTGAGCAAATGCTTGCACACAAACACAAACACAAACACAAACACACACACACACACACACACACACACACACACACAAAACAACACACGTGGTACCTGAGAAGCTGGCTAATCTCCTCCAGGTCAGAACTGAAGGGGATCTCAATGGGACACCAGCTAAGACTGAAAAGGGGATGAGGAGAAACCAAAACCAAAGACACTTTGAGGTTTAGTGAAAGCAGGGGAAAGAAAAATGAATTTGCTCTCAATGCTTATGATCTGAGACATGCTGAATGAAAATGAACTAATGGAATTAAGTCTTTGAAATGACAGGGAGGATTGCCAAGGCCTAAGGAGATTATCTTCAGACCCTCACAGAAAATTGAATATGAGTTACAGAAGTATAAAAAAAAACTGGGGAGAGGGTGAGGGGGGGGGGGTAGCATGTTAGAGATGATACCTTCTTCTATGAAAGCTGGACTTTTGGTCCCTGGTACTTCGTAAAGAGCTGGAAATGGACAGATGAAGAAGGAGAAAAAGATGAGAAGACAATGCAGAACTAGTGAGTAAGTCTGTGCAGTTGACCGAAAACAAATCCATAACAATTACTGAGCATGCAGTTTAAGTGTTTAAGGGGAAAATTGATCTACGAATGACAAAAGGAAGGGAAAGTGAAATGGTGTGGGAAAAAAAGATGGATGTCTCATAAGTTCTGACTAGATGTCCACTGAATAAAAGGATATTATTTATGCAAAGTGTATATTCCTATGATCTACGTGTGTATATATGTGTGTGTGTGTGTATATGAATCTATGTACATATATATGTATATATAAAAGAAGCTTTATAAAAATTTCAATTTCAGTGGATTATATATGAAAATAAAGATTGATGGATGGCTTCTATATAGTGTCCTTTATGATCTGATATTTCTTTTAATAATACGGTACCAAGGCTGAATAAACACTGCGCTTCTGTTTCTGCCAGTGTGTCATTCTCTGAAATATTTTCTGCATAATTCTTCATTCTATTATTCGATTTTATTATGTCGGTGTTACTTCTGAGCACTTTTGAGCAAAAAAAAACAATGCAATGCCATAATGCAGAGGGAACCATTCAGCCATGTAGTGGAAAAGAGGCTCGAGGAGCATTTTTAAAATGTACAATTACAGGCTGTAATTACTAACTCTTGTGCTTTGCCAGCAGCCCTCTGTCCATCTTTGGTAAACCGTTCTCAGCAGAACAGAGACATTGGCATGACGGAGGCAAAGCTAACAGTGTGACTGGGATTTTTAAACTGCTCACTGGAATGGGAAATAGTCCTTAGAAATGAACTGATTAAATGCATGATTAATAAAAAAACACTAAAAGTATGACAATCTTATCTATTTGTTTCTTTGGAATGAATCCCAAAGCCAGTAAATATGAACTTGAATTACAGACCGTACACCCTGTACAGATGTTTACATTGTTGTCTTCCTATAACATACCTGCGCTGATTCATGTCTCCCGCTCCAGCCTGGTTTTTGCCTGGTCCCCAGCTGTGACGGCGGAATGGAGACTGTGAGCGGGCAGAGGAGCGGAGCAAGACTGAGCGTAAAGGGACCTCGGTCACTCGATCTTTGGCCTCCTCCTCAGCGTCTCCTCCTCCGGCGCCTGCTCCTCGGCGCCGCACTTCCTCAGAGCTCTCGGCAGAGGAACTCGGCTGACACAGACTGGTCGAGTCGTCTGTGGACGAGCAGGAGACGGACACCTCACTGGCACTGTCGCTCCCACCCGGAACCTCCTGGTCCACGAAGAGACAGAGACAGACAGACTGAAACACACTCATGTCTATCACTCATCTTTGTCTCGTAAATGTCGATTTTGTACATACAAAGGAACAGAAACAATATCGTTCATGAAACTTTTCAGAGACAAGATTTGAGTTAAAAGTGGTAGTAATGTTATTGATTCCGGTCTAAAGTTGGCCTAAACATTTTCCAAATAAGGCTATATTCCTGCTCAGTAGCAGACAAACAGACAGGAAGTGAGGGACATGAGAACATCAAAATATGACATCATATACCCACTATAGACAAATTTCCCTTGATGGAGCAACGGGAAGAAATTTCATGTAGAAAGAAATTTTTCTGCAATCCTGCTAGCAACAAATCACAGGTGAGTGTGTTTGTATGTATGTCAAGTCAAGTCAAGAGGTTTTATTGTATGTATTGTATGTATTAATTGTATGTATATATTGTATATACACGAGCCTTGGTTATCTAAGGCTGCATGGACACTGGTTAAGTGCTTCATTGTACCACTTTGGATGGATGACCAGTGCAGACCAGGAACCCCAGCAGCTTTGGAGATGATCTAACCCAGTCGTCTAATAATTTGGCCCATTTCAAACTTGCTCAAATGAGCCTGTTTTCCAACCAGGTAACACACTGACTTTAAGGACAAATTGTTCACTTGTTACCTAATAGATCTCACCCACTAGCAGGTGCCATAATGTAGAGACAATCAGTGTTGTGTTGGTGGTCATAATGTTATGCCTAACCCAAAAAGCACAACAATCAATAGGCCGAATCAGAGGAATTGCCATAGCAGCCTATAAAGCCTGAAAGTAGTGGGACACTGATAATATGATAAAGCCTTTCCTTTAGTAAACCCTGGTTTTACTCGGAATACAGTGTGAAGAGAAGAACAGGAACAAAGTGAAACAGTGACTCAGCCTGTGAAATCAGGCTATGGGAGAAAAGTATCCGAAGGTCACTAGTGACCTGCAGTGCGCACTCACCAATCACACACACAAACACACACACACACACACACACACGCACACACACACACATACACACACACAAAAAACAAATCCAGTAGAACAGAAACCACAATCCAAACTTTACAAAGACCTTTAAGCATGAACTAATCCCATGGTGCAGGGTGTGAGGCTTTGGCCAGTCCCTTGTGCTGTGCAGAAGTAGCGTGAGAGAGAATGGAGGCAGTGAAGGGTTCTGTGCCTATGTTACACACGCACACACACACACACACGCACACACACACACACTGGGGGTTTTGTTGGTACTCTGGCGATGAAAGCTTTCTATTCACGTGTCCCAGAAATGACTTCCAACGCATGTGTGTGAGAAGGCGAGGAATACGTGTGGGCGAGCTTTTACAGAACCGATGGAAACCCAGGAACCTCACTGGTCACATGACCCTCTTTGCAATACATGCCGTGCACAAGGAAATAAAAATGTGGTGAATTAAAAACAAGTGACTATGCAGAGCTTTAAGAGCCTGGCAAATGTCATGTGTCAGAGTGTGTCATATCTGTTTTGTGCGATTTTCTGGACACACACTTCAGAATGTTCAACCTGGTAGCTCACCATAAATCCCAGCACAGAGGGTTAAGGGCCAGCCCATAAACCTCGATAAGCACTAATTATATTTGTCACAAACAGCTACTGGCCAATAATAATATGGAATGCATGGCTCAGGTTGTGAGGAGGAATTTGCTCTACGCTTTAGTTTGGATTTGTTCTGTAATGCTTTAAATTGTCTTTATGTCTTTTGCACCTTTGCCAGCACTGTCTTTTATTACCTGATGTTAAAGATGATGCAGACGGTGTGTGTCCATTGCTCCCTCATACACCCAATCATAATAATAAATAAATAAATAAATAAATAAATAAAAGATCCATCCAGTGCAAACTTCTGCTCGGCTCCACTCCAGGTGGAGTGGATGAAGGTCTCTCACCTTTTTGAAGACGCTGTCTTCTCCCGTGTCAGTGCTGCTCAAGCCATCCGTATCGCTGCCGGTTTCTCTGAGGGTTGTGCTGCCTGTGCTGTGCCGTGCTGGGGACCGAGGACTCTCTGCAACCCACGCACACACACCACACACACACACACACACACACACACACACACACAAATTAGTATTTATACTAGTTTCACTTCTCAGTTCTCATAAATTCTCATAGTTTGATATAAATACCTCACTGAAAAACCCTGACACTTATACTAGTTTCTGTCATTCACTGAGGATTTAACGAAACTTCTTTTAAAGGTCTTTTATTATTGACTAACATCAAGAGTTTCTTTTCATCTCAATCGCCAATACGGTCGTATTACTCGCTCGCACAATTGATATTCTCGAGCACATGGACGAACCAGAAGAACTGTAAATGCATTACTAGAAAAGCCAGGACTTGGCTAAGGGCCAGCATATACATATTTATCAGAGATTCCTCAGCTGTCACATACACCACAGACACATGTGGGGGAAAAAAAGGATGTCTTGCTAATGAGGAACACTGCTTGCGATTAGGAACAGGTTTAACTTTAGTCACATCTCATTTCCAGGGTGCATAATATGCAAACATGAGGATTTCGGCTTGAAGGCATTTCTAAATGGGTATTTCTTAATTCTAAAGTCTCCATTTTGTGTTATAATCCGAAGCTCGGTACGCTTGCATTTGTAAGACTAGGTCTCTGACATCGTCCTGAATCAGCTGTTTAGGGCCTTTAACAAGGCATGTGACTGCTTGGAACCTTCACCTTCATCAGATTATCTATACCACATCCTGCCACGCATCCTGTCATATCACACTTAAACTTCAAAGCAAGAAACAAGACCTAAACACAGCTGCTGCGCACGCAGAGCTGTCACGAACAATGAATGCATTCTGCCTCGTGTCAGACCCCCGCCTCAACAAGCAGGCCCGTTCACACACTTCACAGCTGACTCACTGCTGGCTACTGAGCAACTGCAGGAGACCCTATGGATTCTGTCATAGCCATGACATTTCAGTGATGTCATCTGGTACACTGGGATATTTGCTATAAAGGTGTGTTCACTTAAAATGATGGTGTTTTATTTATTATTAGCAGCTGACAAACAGAAATGGTGTGCGTTGTGTGTGTATGTGTGTGTGTGTGTGTGTGTGTGCATGAGTTGGGTTTGACTTCCAAATCTTTTATGTGTGTTCCATTTCCTTAAATAGCAGGATGACCAGGACGGATGATGCATTACTTTACAGTCGTTCGTTGTATTTAGTGAAAACGCACACACAAAAACAGAGTTTACAAATGCTGGCACTCTTTAGAGTTAAATCCGAATTTAATTTCCATTCCATTTCAACACAGATGAACAGGAACAGGATGGTATCAAAAATGAACAAAACTAATGCATTAATTAATAATTAACTAATACATGCGACATACCTTTCTGAATATAAAATATATACACACTAAACGCTACATATTCGGTGTGTGTACACAACAGAAATGTCACCACAGGGCTAAAGATACTAACTGTTTACAAGAAACAAAAGGAAAAACATTAGCCTTACCTGTGGATGCAGAGCTGTGCCTTTTCTCTAGAGGCCTGCTGTGTGTGGAGTTGTCGAGACAAAGCGAGTGCCCCTCTCTGTGAATCTGGAAGTAGAAACAGGAAGATATATTAAACATGTGACTGTGGCTAACTGGAAAGAGTGGGCTGTTACACACTTATGTACACACACACACACACCCACACGCTAATGACACCTCATACTGCAATATGTCGACACTGAATAGAGCACTTCAAATGCACACACAGATCAAGAAGAACATGAGGACATTTTGACATTATAACTGGTGAAGTGAATAACACTATCTCTTCATCACGGCACCTGTTAGTGGGTGAGGTATATTAGGCAGAATCATTTCTCTTCAAAGGTAATGTGTGTAAAACAGGAAAAATGAGCAAGCAATGAACGAGGCCGAATTGTGATGGCTAGACGACTGGGTCAGAGCGTCTGCAAAACAGTAGCTCTAGTGGGGAGTTTTGGGATTGCACTTGTCAATATGTATCAAAAGCGGTGCAACAGGCGAGCTCCTGTAGTTCAGATTGAGTAAGACGTGAATGCTGTTAATGTTCAGGAGTGTTTTGGAAGTGGACCAACACAATATGGTGGTAAAGTGGTAAAAGTGGTAAAAGTGGACCAACACAATATTAGGCCAGTGAAAGTCTAGTCATAATAATCAAGCAGACATGGTTAATATAGACACGGGTCCATGTTATCAAATTAAAGAAACGTGTCATTTAACAATCACCATCACTATCACACACACTGACTCTGACAGCAGGTTTCACACACGGCTGCTGAAAGCACTTCAATTCAGTTTTGCGGTTTTGTCAAACTATACAACCAGGGCCTACAATGCATGTCTGTTTTACACAAAGACCACACATGCATACACAAACACCACCATCACCGTACACAAGACTAAATAAAAAATAAAGATAACAAGATAAATAAAATGAATAAAAAAACTAGCAATCTAGCAAACTAAACTAGCAAAGATACTGCATTAAGAGTGGACACCGTAGTAATACACCTGGATTTGAATGAGCATGGACTCATACAGGTGACATTTTGGTACCTCCCACTTTTATCTTTGCTAAGAAGCGCTCACATGTGGAATTGTGTTCAATATTAGTTTCATGCTGGATGCTAGTTAGTGTTTATTAATGTAAATATGGACATCTGATCAAATTGCTGCCAAAGAAAATCAATGGAATGAATTCTAACCGACATTAATTTAAATGAAGCAATTTTATATAGTAATAATAATAATAATAATAATAATAATAATCATCATAAGAAAAAAATAACGCACACATGATTTACAGAAAATATATTATTAACTTGCTAACAGCTTGCAAATCCTAATCTCCTATTAGAAGCCGTGTGTAAATAACTCCAGCATAATTTGCAATCCATCTGTCATGTTGTTTATTGCTTGGATTTTGTGCAAGCAAGTGGTACATGAATGTGTTGCTTGGTTAGGTTGCATGGACGTTGTGTGTGGTTGAGGTGGCAAAATGAATCGATGACGTTTTTGCATTAAGGTTTTCTGTTGTAAGCACTTTAGTGGTGCTACATCAGTAGTAACTATGGCACTAGCCGATTGTGCGCTAGTGTCAGCTCTTGTATGTAAAAGAAGGCAAACAGCTCTGTCACTGCATTCTGAGTTTGAAATGATAAAACGTAAAGAATTGAAATGACCCGATGTTAAGAGTTTTGAGTTGTGTGTTGCGTCCTTCTACTTTTTAATCTCGCTTTTTAAGATCTGTAATATTATTTTTACATAAGTAAGTTTGTTTGAAGTATTGTAATTTACTACATTTTAAATAATGTCCATTACTGGGTTAAAAAAACAATCCAAGAGGGGAAAATTTGTGCTTTAAAATTAGAATTAATTTGCAAAAGGGTTCCTTCAATTAGAATCCCTGCCCTCCCCCACTGTTAAGTCTCTGTGTACATTTTTAATGCAATAATTTACTTGCAGAGGTTTTTCGACCGGAAATTTTACTAGCATGTAAATAATATTTAATTTAAGTAACAGTACTTTTACTGGAGTAGAATGTTTTATTGATCTTTCAACCTGTGGAAATGATCAGATGACTGGCTCAAAGAATATTTGTATAACCCTGTTATTGTAAAGAAATAGACTCTAGAAATATGTTCTTCCAAACATTTAACACGGTCGCATAATGAGCTAGAAATATCGCAGAAAACTTTCGTTATTGTGCAAATTCCGAACTTTAGGCTTCTAGTCTATATTAAACCGCTACTCGTGAAGGTGACATTACAGTGATGTTAAATCTCTGTTGTTGTTATTAACTCATACAGTCGGAAAACACCTGGGAAATTTAGCTCACATGCTATCCAGCAACTCCATGAATCGGTCATTAATAAACCAGTTTAATAGCGCAAATAATGGCAGCTTTTGATCTCTGTGACGCGAGGGGGGAAAAAAGTGAATACGTCTGTTCCATTAGCAATGTTTACAAGCTCTCATGTTACACACGGTACTAATAGCATCGAGAACAAAGCTTCCCAAAACAAAAATGCGAGAATAAAAGGCAAAGTGCATGTTCACCTGGTTGAGCGAACAGACCGTCATAGCTCTGCTGCTTTGTTATAAGCAAACAGAGTTTTTGTTAAAGAGCTGATAACAGGTTTTTCAAGAGCAAGGATGGGTTTGGGATGGGAACAACAAAGTGCAGCCACCAGGGAATGAATACAGAGAGAGAGAGAGAGAGAGAGAGGGAGAGAGAGAGTGAGGGAGAGATATATAGAGAGAGAAAGTTTGTATATGTGGGGGTGGTGGGAGAAAGAGAGCGATCGGAATAAAGGAATAAAAGCGAGCTCGGCCATGATTACATATCTTCTGATGTTTACTGAGGCAGGTGAGGGTTGAGCGTGGGTACATGAATTTCTCCTTTTGGGTTGAAGGCTAATTGGTTTACAGCAGTACAGCTTGAAAAAAAAGTGCAGCATCCCTGCACAGTTTATAAAGCTATCTACAACACACAACGCTCTATTGATGAGACCTTCCCCACTGTGCTACTCAGTAGCTGCAGTGTGTGTGTGTGTGTGTGTGTCTTTATAGAAGGCAGGCGAGAGAGAGAACACAGCCCTCTGTTGTCCCATGCACAAGCCTCGGGATGTGCCTCCGGAGAGGGCAGATACGCCTGGAACACACGCACACGCACATACAGAGGACTGCTCTGTACTGTTAATATTTCACAGGGAACACGGGAACACCCCGAATACAGACACTTAATGATAAAACAATTACACTTAATAGTGCACGCATGTTTAACTAAAAAAGCAAGCTGAAGTTGGTTGCAGGCTAGAAGTACCACACGCTAAAGACATTTTGCTGGCGCTGATATGAAGCTAAGAACAGGCTGCAAATATTATATCATGATTAACGATCGACATCAAAAATGGCGCAAACTAGTCTTGGTTAAAATATCAAGAGAAAAAAAATGACAGCGTCTTTAGAAGAAAAAAAAAACACAAGCTCTTAAACACAATTTCCTGGCTAGGGAAGGTGAAGTAAAAGTCGGAGTGCATTGGCGTAATGGAGAAAACATTAACTAGAATCAACACTGGGTGAGTAAAAACAACAAATATTCCCCAGTGTGTTCTTCTTACTGATTACTCATCGATGATGAGAAATTCTGATGAAAACAATGTGCATTTTATTAATTGCTGTTTTTCGAATTGGGTTCGATTCCCGTCTCGGCCATGTGTGTGGGGAGTTTGCATGTTCTCCCCGTGCCTCAGGGGGTTTTTCTCCGGGTTCTCCGGTTTCCCCCGGTCCAAAAAACATGCACGGTAGGTTGATTGGCACCTTGGAAAATTGTCCCTAGTGTATGAATGTGTGTGTGTGTGTGTGTGTGTGTGTGTGTGTGTGTGTGTGTGTGTGTGTGTGTGTCCTGCGATGGGTTGGCAATCCATCCAGGGTGTATCCTGACTTAATGCCCATAGACGCCTGAGATAGGCACAGGCTCCCCGTGAACCGAGGGAAGATTGGATATATCGGTAGAAGATGAATGAATGAATGATATATATCGATAGATGGATAGATGGATGGATGAATAAAAATCATTATTTATATTTCTGAAAGCATTCTTTGTTTACAGCATTTTTTCATACCTGCCTAAAACTTTTGCACAGTACTATAGTACAGTATAGTACAAGCACACAACAAAGACTAGTAGAACATATCCTACAATAATAGGATAAAATAGGATACAATAAAAGAACAATAATAGAATTTGATTTGACAGAATACTGAAATGATATGCACTAAATGAGTTCTTACTGATATTTCTGTATGAGTTTATTTTCAGAAATAAACAAATGGAACAAATGTATTTCATGTCTTATGTCTTATTTTCTCCTGTATATTTTTTTACTGCTCTATAATATTTAAAAAATGCTCCTTATTAGATGGAATAATCTTTAGAATATGTGATTTCTAAAACAATCGATAGTTGAGGCTATACATTGATTCCTCATTGCACAGGTACTATGACTTTATGGTGCAATTCACTAAACTATTAAAACCTTCGTCCATGCTTATTAATGTAAATAAAAGTGATCTGCTAAAATACTTAAAATAAGTTTCATGTATGTATATTATAAAAGCTGTTTAACATTCAAAAGAACATATGCTGCACATCAATACATTAAAACAAAACAACACAACCAGAGCTAAACAGTATCGTCTCTGACATCCCTGAATGATTTTCCCTTCACTAATTTAGTGTAGTTTGTGTACATTCATTCTGCATCTGTTCTTATTTTTAATGAAACTCAGCAGCAATACATCAATACATGTTAGTATCTGTAATGTCTTTATCTTACAACTCACTAGAAATAAAGCAGGGATCAGGGATCTCTTTCAAGTGATTAAGAAACACGGTACAGATTAACAGCATCACAGACACCTGGCTGTCCACGGGACAAACGTTAAGAGCCATGGCCTTACAAAAGAGCGCTGTTCGCTTCCCAATAGGGCAGAGTTTATCTCAGGAGTACTAATGCTCCTCTTGAATGAAAGAGAGGTGTAGCGCTTATCAGCTGAAAAGCATCATCGCATTATTCTCGACAAGACATGACGATGCATCACAATATACAGGTTTAGTGAGAAACGTCAAGCAACACTGTATTGAACACTGTGATTCTATGTTTATTTAAAATATTTCAAATGTTCTGTTCACATTTAACATCAATTTAGCAGATTCTACTCAATTACTATATATATTTATATCTATATTATATATAAAACGATATCACAATATCCAGGATATCTCAGAATAGTTCATGGTCATTATTCATTTATTCATTCATCTTCTACCGCTTTATCCGATTTTCCCTCGGGTCTCGGGGAGCCTGTGGCTATCTCAGGCGTCTATGGGCATTAAGGCAGGATACACCCTGGATGGAATGCCAACCCATCGCAGGGCACACACACACACACACACACACACACTCACATTCATACACTAGGGACAATTTTCCAAGGTACCAATCAACCTATCGTGCATTTTTGCCCGGAGAAACCCGGAGAAAAAAACCCTGAGGCACGGGGAGAACTCCACACACACATGGCCGATATGGGAATTGAACCCGGACACTGGCAGTGTGAGGTGAACGTGTTAACCACTAAGCCACCGTGCCCCTATGGTCATTAATATTTATGTATATTTATATTACCATATATTTTCTATACACATTCATTTACTAGAGATACACTACATAAAATATTATCCCATTAAAACTTTCGCTTGATTAAAAGCACAAAAGTATTTGACTTGTATCCTATGAGTGCTAAAATATCCAAAGTATTATAATTTATTATAGCTAGAATGTTCATATTATAATCATCATTTCATATTATAATTTTCATTTTGCTTAATCAACTAATCTTATGTGAACAGACCCTATTGTTCTCTTAGCACTCCGATCTATTAACAGAATGAGTCAAACACTGCATCAAATCTGTTAAAATGATAATGAGGCCAAAAACGCATTTTGCTAATATTTTTTTTTCATTCATTCATTTTCTACCGCTATATCCGATCTTCCCTCGGGTCACGGGGAGCCTGTGCCTATCTCATGCGTCTATGGGCATTAAGGCAGGACGTGCTAACGTGCTAACCACTACGCCACTGTGCCCCACTTTGCTAATATTTTAAATAATAATAATAATAATAATAAGGACACGGTGCCATGGCAAGTTAGGGTCAAAAGTTTCTTTCATCATTTATTCCTCACAAAATGTTCCGCTTATTGTTGGACTGATACTGAAATGTATGATCATGGCAAATAGCTACCACCAAGTGCCAATCAAAACAAGTTCCATAAGTTTTATCCACTTATAAATAAAAAATAGCGTATGATTTAACAAATGTAGTTGAGAAAAAGTAAGATATTTGATTTTGAAGACTCCACAAATGGAAATACTTAATAATGAAGTATATATTATATATATAGTTTATGACACTACATACAGTATAGTACATACATTTCTACCATTTCTATTTCATTCTAAGAATCAGTTCCAATTCAGTTTAAAGAACTACTTTAATAGTAGCTTTCCTTAAAATGCATTGTTAATTCATATATAAAAGCATTTGATTATTAATATGTTGACCTGATTTCTTACATGCTTACTATCCCTGGTGGTAGCACTTTTTAACAGTCAGTACAGTATCTACTATGGAAAAGCCTTCAGGACAGAGAGGCTCTCTCTCTAATAGCAAGCTGCATTTTTTAAGTTTTATTGGCTATAAGAGACAAGGAGAAAAAAGTTTCAGGAATGAGGACTGTGTACGTGTAAGTGAGGACTTTTACCACTGTTTTCTCCATAGCATTAAAGTATAAATGTTTGCAAACAAGTAAAAAATATATAAATATAAAAAAAAAAACAAGTAAACAAAGATTGTTTGTCGCATATGCATTGCAGTGCAATGAGAAATTCTTTTCTTCATACTGTATATCCCAGCATGTTAGAAAGTTAAGATCAGGGAACAGGGTCTGTCACACTATGGCTTCCTGTGTCCACAGTTAAGGCAACTTGGTGGTGCTGGAATCTAAATCCCAGACCTTCTGTTCAATAAGAGCCTTAATTGTTAAACAACCTTTGGTATTGTCTGTATCACTGATTTTTCACACTTGGATGCATCATGCCATCCTGTCACTGATTATTTTCCCATAACAACAATTTGAACATATACACATTTATGTAAGGTCATAAAGCAACAAAAAAAATGCATCCCTCTGAAAGTAAACTACATTCAAACTATTGAAGAAGCTGTTATTTCACTCTTACAGTTGTGTGGTTTGTTCAGTCACAGACCCCTCAACCAAACACACAGTGCTTGCTCCTGCTGCCCAGCATGTTGCCAGATATGGCCTGAGGTCTCTCGCTAGAATCTGACACTACGTCTTTTCTCATTACAGCTCTGTAGCACCGGAGCAAGCAGCGTGCGCGGCCGCGCCAGCTCGCCTGGTCGGAAACCAATAACTCAAAAATGCACCCAATAAAAAAACACAATGTTTAAATATAAACCTAGGATTCGCCCTAGACGCGGCACTGATTGCAAAGGCTGGGAAACAAAGAAAAAAACGGAGAAGAAAGAAAAAAAATTGCCAATTATGTTTCTAATAACACTACCAGTTGCTACGTTCTTCTTATTCTCAAAATGTTCCCTGACAGGACCTTAAATCTGCAGCGGCATCAAAAGCGTCGAGATTTCAGCTGAAGTACAGTGGTATGAAGTCACTTGGCCGAGTGCCCTGTTTCCATCAGTCTCTCCAGGCCTTGGGCCAAAGGAAACCGTTAGGATCGAGACGCTGGCTCCCAGACTGCCACCAAATTCCCCCTCACCCCTTTCGCCTGTACAGTCTCCTCTCACACACACACACACACACACACACACACACACACACACACACACACACACACATACACACACACACAGTTTACTGCCCCAGTGCTGTGCTCGAGCCATCAGAAAGGCTGTAGAACAGCCAAAGTGAAAAAATATATCTTGCCTTAAGGAGTCATTAAGTGGTGCAGGTTTTCAAAACCAAACTAAAGAATGTCTGCTGACTGACCGGTTCATTACAGCCTTCTCTACTCAATCACAGGCATCTGTGTAAGAAAGCATGATGATCTAACCAACTGAATGTTAGAAAAGCCTGTAATTTTATGTTGTGATTAAAAGACAAATAAAGTCCTTAACGCTTTCAGGTAACGTGCATTAGAAAAACAGTGCTTTCACGACACCTGCAATTTTCCTTTTTACGAGCTCTATAGTATATGGATTCTGTCTCTGTCTGGAAATGGTTTTAAAATAAAATGAATGAATTGATTCTTTTTTTTTTTAAAAAAAGGCAAATTATTTGTATAACAAGGCCTTCACATGGAGAGTAGCGGTTCCCAGGCTTGATTCATCCCTATGACACAAACACTGTGCACCCACCCACATACACAAACACACACACACACACACACTGACGCTACATCAGACAGTATGACATATGATTCCCACTGGACAGTCATTTCTCACATAAATTTCTATAATGAAGAAATCAAATGTATGATCCAACTTCCCCTTCGACCTGATGCAGATGACGGCCTGATGACGGTACGCTTTTTCGTGGGGAAACTTATTTCCCAAAGATGTCAACAGACCAAATGAACAACAAACAAATCCAACCCTCCTTACCTTTATTAAAACCACATCCACAGCTCGTCCTCTTTTAGCGCACAGACTGTACCGCCGCTTGTATCTCTCGTACATTTTCCCCGAAAGAGTAAGGAAAAGTTGGTCCGCAAAATGGGGCTTATTTCCAACATGAGGCCCTCACGAGCAAACGTCTCTGCTGCTGGAGCTTTTGGAAAAATGAGAGACTCCTAATCTTTCACATCTGTGTGAAGAGCCAGCCCCTTTCGCTCGCTCAACTTCGTTCTGCCCTCTCTCTGCTCCCCCTCTCTTTCTCTCTCTCCCTCTCTCTCTCTCTCTCTCACACACACACACACACACATGCACACATGCACACATACAGCTGCATGTCCTTTCCTTCTGTACATATTCACCCATACACACCCTTTTCCACCCATATTCACTGCCCCCTCCCCCCCTCGCTCCCTTTGAATCGCACCTATGAGCTCAGTTCCTGAGTTACAGGGAAGTCTGTGCATTGCTGATGATTGATAACAGGTCTGCATGACCTCACGATTTCAATTGACGCGCCCGTGTCTTTGGTGATCGCAGTGCTGTGAGCACACACACCACACACACACACACACACACACACACACACACACACACACACACACACACACAAAACAAGACACGCCTTGAGTAGCTGAGTAGATAAAGATGCCCAGAAGGTTGCTTAAATACAAGGCAACACTTTATACTGATTTCACCCATCTGTTTATAATCCCTGAAGATGAGATAAGCAGGAATCACAGCTTCAGCTTGGCAGGATGCACGCGCACACAATTTCATACAAACTTCGGCACAAACTTGGAAAGGCGTGAAAAGACAGCCGGCCCCGAGGTCAATACATTAAACTGACAATTCCATGCAAGAAAGCGCTGAATCCTCCCTAAGGGGGGATCAAATTAAAGGCTGTGTTCTTGTTCAGGCGGAAAAGCTCCGTGTTTATGTTTTACCCACGGTTAAAAGGGATTGTTTATGACTATGCATATACGGTGTCAGACGTTGCATCAGTGTTTAGGCCGAGAAAGTTGCTGGGATTCAGCTTACACATGTGGCGGAGACGATTTCCTGTCTTATTCAAACTATGCAAATCTCAAGCTTATGTCTCAAGTGTATATATAAATAAATAATAATAAATAATAAATAGAAACACACACACACACACACACACACAACACACATATATATATATATATATATATATATATATATATATATATATATATATATATATATATATATATATACACTTCAGGAAATAGTTATTAATTACTGTATCAGATACAAACATAAATATAAAAACATTTTGTTCATAATCTGACATGCATGCAAACAACTACAGATGACATTTATGGCTTTGATTTAATTGTCAGTATAATTTATTAGCCATTAAATTACTAATGACTTGCAAACAGGACATTATAAACATAAATGCATTTAATTTTAGATATAATACTCATAAAAATGGACATATTTTGCCATTATTTTGCGAGCAGCATTCAAGAAATGATCTCGGTTATGTTATGGAGGAATGTAAAGTACTTTTAATATGTATGGCCTTAGTAAGTGTGGCATGTGTATGAGATTGATGAATGTACAGATTAGAAATTTGACTAAAACTGCATTAAATATGATTGTTTTATCCGAGACTTTTTTTTCAATGACATTAAAGTTCTCTGTTATAGACTAACCTACAATTTTGTTCCAAGTACAATTCTCATTCATTCCCATGGAACGTTTGTAGCCTTGAAATTCTGTTCACAGCACTAGATGCAGTAAATGCATTTATTTTGCACAAGTCATGAAGTGGTAATGCATGCCATTTATTTGTTTGTACATTTTCACAATGTTATATTTGTTTTTTGCGTAAAAGAATTAACTAATGAAATGGAACGGACATTTCATGGACTGACTATGCTTAAACTGAAACTCCTGTGTAAACTCCATGACATAATTTTTAATGTAAAATCCACCCTGTACATTTCACATGAACTAATTTCAAAACATTCTTTAGCTATAACTCAAGTCGCCAAATAAAAAAAAAAAACATAACATATTCCCATTAGCAGTGTTTTGATAATAGGATCGTTTGCCAGTTTTCCTACTAAAGCTGACAATACGAGTTTCAAACGTAGAATAAATGGAGAGAGTATCGGAAGGTTAATGGTTTGGTCTGCACTTTCACAGAAACGCTAATTAACCTTTTCCTCCTTTAGCTTTATTTCAGCTTTACTGCTTCTTTCCACATAATCAAAACCTCAACAACAACAAAAAACCTGTTATGAGCTATGGCATTCTGACAGACCCTGTTGGAGTACAGAGCTACAGTGTTCACTGTCTTACACACATGGAGAACAGAAACAACACATACAAATACACACACACACACACACACACACACACACACACACACACACACACACACACACAAACACACAGACGCAAATTCTATCTCTCTCTCTCTCTCTTACACACACACACAGCCACATGGCTTCCTGTTATCTGTCTTCTCGCCCACCCCCACCGCTTTGACCTCTCCGAAAGTAAACACTTCCACATTGCTCCTTAACTTCACATGCTAGCTCAAAGTCGGCTAGCTTTGCTTTGCCCAGGCGCACACAATGGAAGCTGCTTTGCTCGGTAACACTGGCCCACTCTCGAGCACACTTGCGAAGCCCTCAGGAGCGCAGAAAGCAAACAAAACTAGAACTGTCGGAAACTGTCGCCATGGAGAGGAGCTGCGAGCAAAGTAAATTTCATTAAGTGTCCTGGCTGGGAGCGCGGTGGCCAGATTGCATTGTGTATATACATCTGCTAATGTGTGATCAAAAAAACATTCAGTGTCTCATTGGACACAAAATGGCCGCATGGCCGGTCTATCGGGTTTGTTGGTTTGTTTGTTCGGGAATGCAGTTTAAGCGTCGTGTCTTTATCAAGCGTGGAGAGAAGTAGGAAAAATGCAGGGAGCACATCTGGTGTCGGTTATAGCAAAGAGTGGCGCTAGAGAGAGAGAGCTGAGCAAAATGCTGCATCGGTGGGATAATGGAGGTGTCTCGGCGTCGGCGCTTTTTACGAGGGCAAACACTGCCACCAATCGGACATGCAATTACAGTCTATCTGCTGTATGTGCGGCCACCTGTTGGACCTTCTCTGTGCTCTCCTCTGTCTTTTGTGAAAAGAATTCTCGGCTCAAATCGGAACGAGACAGAGAGAGAGAGAGAGAGAGAGAGAGAGAGAGCGTCTGTGGGAAAATATTTCAGTGCGTGGCTTCGCAAACACTTCCCATAAAGGCGTGCTCTGCTTTGTGCTCCGCCAAAATTTCCACATTAAGTCGAATCATTTATTTTGATCAATTTTTAATAGACTGGGGGAAACTGAGAGAAGGTGGGAGGGGAAGGGGGGGAGAGGGAGGGATCCATACATAATCCCTGTGTAATCCACTCGCACACCCAAATCCTCTGTGACTAACACATCCTGGATCTCAAAGAGGAGATTTCCTGCTTGGAGGGAACCTGGTACTCACCATAGATACATCAACACCTCCGAGACATGCCTCTGGATCCACGCGATCGTCCCGGGAAAGATCTAGCTCTGTGAAGACAGGTTTAGACATATGCGATCGATCGGGCAGCTTTGTAACATAGGTGCAAAGTTTAAAGGAACAAACTCGGTAGCAATCTCGGCTGAGGGTCCATTTTTAGATTCTTGGATAAGGATGGAAAATAGTGGTCGCATTTTATTTCGGGGCGTGATTAACGGATTTAAAAACATTCCCAGTCGTGTCGCGCGTACAAAACAAAACAGAGATGTTTTCTGAAAATAACTGGTCGGGCTCTGTCAGGTACCGTTATGCAACTCCACCGGGGTAACAATAACCCTTATGGGCGTAAACGTGTGCGTTTGCTTTGACAGCGGAGAACCAAAATAATAAATCAGGAAAAAGGGCTGAATGGAAGACAGCGCTGTCGTCTTTGCTTTTCCTGGTTATCTCGCTGACATCACCCCCGTTGCTAAGTTACACTCCTGTAAATATATCCTGGCATACGGGAGCACGCCCCATTTCCTCCCGGCTTGGGCAGGATGGAGTTACATGGGGCTACTTTTAATGATTCCTCTGGGTTTGGGGAGAAATAATTGGCGTGCTCCGGTTAATCACCGAAAGCCTTCTCTGTCTCTTCCTGCCATTGCCGAGTCAGAAATGACCTAATCGTGGCTTCGCTACATTCTCTCCATCAGCATCTAGCCAGAAGGAGGATGTTTTTGTTTTTATGATCTCGGTGTTGACGCAGGTCTTAAATGGCTGCCTTATGCAGGGAGTTAAAATCCTTAATTTGTTTTTGTTTTGGGTTGTTGTTTTTTTTTAAGAGAGAAGACAAAAGTCAGACTAAGACGAGCTACGGAATATTGCACAGTCTAAGCAGTGATCTACTGTTCAATCAAAAGCATGATGACTAACATCGGAAAATATATTTTAAAAGGCCTCTTGGCAAAATTCCACCTACTGTTTCTTAAACAAACAGTCTAAACTGTTTATATTTAACATATTTTAAATGTCATTTTATTTGGACTACATGGAACATATAGTAGATTTGGCATGTATTTGGAAGATATTCTCAATAACAAACAAATTATATCACATATATTACATCATAAAATTATGCCTCGATTCAAAGGATGATTGTGATCAACAACAATGATGTTTATATTCAGCAAAATCATAATATAACCCGACTTAAAGTGCAGCACAATTAGATTTTTTTGTCTCGATTCTGATTCGTCAAAAAGTGTCCTATCGGAGCAAATGTAATAATAGTTATATTAAATGTAATTCAATGCTGGAAAAGCGTAGCTTCATGCACATGATAGCCTTGTTGTTAATATATTAACTTGTTTTTTTTAAAGTGGTAGAAAAAAAATACTGGAAAAATGTTCTATGATCAAAAAAATAAATGGATTAACAAAGTGTCTTCCTAAAAAATGAAAACAATAAGATAATCGCTTTGATTGTTGTGTTATTAAAGGAGTGGTGACGCATACTGCTATGTCCGTGATTGTTTTACGATTTAAATCACACCCTGTTTTTTTTATTAATTGGCCTATTTTATCTATTTAGCAGATGTACAGACATCCCTCAGTATACAACTCCATATTGTTAATTTGACCTTTATATTTATAAACGAAAAACTCACCTTCAGGAGGAGTTTTGATGTGTCCATCCTCATTAGGGTCCTCCTCATGATCTACACACTCTCTGTTTTCTACGTCTGTAAACACTGAAACCGAGTCCGATACTCCAGGCCCAGTGCTGTTCTCACTTCTGAGTCGTTCCTGCTCATCAACTGAGAATGACCTGTCTACAATCTCACTGAGGCCTGTGGGAGAGAAATCAAAAAGCACTTGCTCACTGTGTCCCAAACGAGGCTGGACTTCTTCCTGGCCTCCAGGACACAGTCCGTCCTCTGTAGTCCTCAATTCTACAGCTTCTTCTGAAGCGACAGTATTTGGAGATGCAGCTCGGTCTCTCTGTTCAGGAGGAAAAATGTCACTCGTTCCTGGTAGTCCATCTCCGTTTTTTAATGAGATTCCTTCTTCGTTGTTCTCCAAATAAATCCTATTCTTCTCTCTGTCCTCCTGCGTGTGCTCGCATTCGTATTCGAGGCTGGTCTGCTGTGAGACTTCCTGCGGGTCACTGGCAGAAACTCTCTGTACCGTGTTAGCGGAAACCCACTCGGTTTCCTCAGGTTCTAAAGCGTCCTTGCTGGATGGCGTGGAGGTTTCAGGCTCGGAGCCAGGAGCGGCCAGGGAGACATCAGTGCTGCATTCCGAAGTTTGTCCTTCGCACTTATTTCCTGCTGTTGTTTCACTTATGACGGTTGAGTCTGGTTCCCCAGTGGCTGCTGCTGGTTCTGCTTCAGGTAAGTGAGCGCAGCTCTGAGGAACGGTATCGCAAATTGTCACAGAAGATGTATCGTCGAGCGCGAAGCCTGAACTGTGCGGATTAGTGTCTGCATCTAAAAGCCGCCGACGTTCCCCAACCATATTGTTCTTTTGACACATTTCCTCTGGAGCACTGTCAGATTCCTCTCTCTGATGGCACGCTGTATCCAACGTGAATTCGTTACTCTCCGTTTCACCATCATGACGGGTAATATAATGGGAATCTTCTTCCCGTGCACCAGTACTGTCTTCTGTTTTTTCCTCTTCCTTGGATCCTAGTTCACAGCCGTCACTTGTGTGACTGCCATTTATTTCATGCCCGTCCTCTACTGCCGGAGAAAACGGACTTGCGGATTCTTGCTTGCCGTCCCCTGACTGATCTACTGCTGAGTCCTCGTTCATTCCCTCCATCTCCTGCTCCAAAGCACTGCTGTTCCCATTCTCTTCCTCGCTCTCATCACAGATTTGTTCACCTCCAAGGGAACACGATTCTATCGCAGAACTTTCAGGTGTGTCTGCAGATTGAGCGATTCCCATATCTTCTGCTGCAGACTCTGATAGCTCCATACACTGGTTTTCATCTGCTCTCGCCAAGCTGCGCCCCTTTTCCTGGACCACCCTTTCAGGCCCCTTGGCACTCGGCCGCGCCTCGCAGATCGGCTCCTGAGCTCTATCGGTTTCCTCTCGCTCCTTTCCACAGGATAGGGCTGCACTTTCTCCCTCGGAGCTGTCAGTGATATCTCCTGGTATGCTAGGAGCTACGCTCTCCGCTCGCTCGCCATAATCTCGCCTGATGTTTTCACAGGAACGCGCCCGTTCCTCGTCACTGTCGCCATCGTCTGACAGAACCTCGGCACTTAAGCAAAGATCTCTGTCAACTTTGGTGCACTGGACCGGGCCTGGGTGCTCGCTTTTGTTTCTTTTCTCACACGCGGACACGGATTTGTCTTCTACAGTGCTGACAGAGTCGTCCTGTGGGTGTTCGGAACAGGCCTCTGGGACGTGCACACATTCCTGGGAGATGTGTGGAGACTGGAAAACAGTACGGCATAAAGAATAGCTTGTTCAGTAATGGAACTTTTATTATGCGACATCGCTCATAGCTTATCGGCAGCGCTCCTTGAAGTTATGTAAAACTGCAGTATCAGAATCTCTATCACACGTTCCTACAGATTACACGTAACGAAAGACACACATTGCTGCTTGATATATATATATATATATATATATATATATATATATATATATATATATTTGACAATGTCTGAAAACATGGCAACACTATTATATACACCAATCAGTAATAACCTTACGGACACCTGACATCAGGCATAACATTATGACCACTAGCTTTATATTGTGTTGGTCCCCATTTTGCTGCCAAAGTAGTACCAAGCAGTACCTGTATTTTTGAGCTATTTGAGCTACAGTAGCTCATCTATGGGATCGGACAGATAGAGCTGATAGAGCAGATAGACCTAACCCTAACCCTAGAGACTAATCATCATTATCGATTCATTTGAGTTTATGCCGATATTGAAAATTTGACAGAGCGAGCTTCCGTAGTTCTTTTCCTCTTCTTCCGCCTTGTGCTTGCAAAATATCAAATACAACATGGCAGCGAGCTCTGACGAATACGAAGAGCTTGTTTCCAGGATAGGCATGATCAGTTGGATGGAAATGGATCGGGTTTGCAACTTCAGGAGTTTAACAATCCAAAGCACGCTGTAAAATTTGCCTAAAGCTTGTGGCAAATAAGGGTACTAAGTAACGGTACATCTACAGCACGACTAATTTATTCCAGCACCTCAAACAAACCCACATTTTCCCACTGTATCCATCTCTACAGTCAGCCTTCACTTCCAAAGTCCATCAATGAGCCTTGGCCATGACTCTATTGCTTATCCATGGACGACTTTTGATAGACACTGAGCCGGACCCCACAAGAGCTGCGGTTTTGGAGAAAGTCTCCCCGCCGTCTCGCCATCACAATTTAGCCATTCTCAAACTCGCTCAAATCCTTACGCTTGCCCATTATTCCTGCTTCTAACACATCGACGTTGAGGACACGATATTCAATCGCTTTTTTTTTGTTTTAATGAAAATGTGCAATAGATCTAGACTTTTCATTTTTGTATAATTAATTTCAATATGACAAATATAAACAGTGCCCAGAAGTAATGATGATTCTTAACTAGAAAGGTTTCTTAAACCTTCTGCTCATTTAAAAACCAGGATTAAAACGCCTGTGCATTGTAGAAAGCCTGACCCACCTCGACCTGATTTGCCTTTTCTCGAATCGCACACAGCAGGTCTTGCACGTCCGCCTGCAGCCTGCAGTGTGGCGCTGTGCCAGGCTCGGTGACCGCTGACAGTGTGTAGGTGTTTAGATCCGGGTGGTGCTGCACCACATAGGCACCACAGCAGTCTCCTCTGTGTGTATCGCTGCTACTCTGCGTGCTCGTCTCCTCCCTGCTCGAAACATAAAACCTGGTTATAAAACATTTCCAAACACCCAGCTCAAAAAAAAAAACACACATTTCTCAATAAGCATAACATATAGATTTCTCTAACTCAAGAAAACTCAACCTCCACTGAAGTCTGCTTGTTCTAAATGAGGTGTAGTGGGTGAAACTTTTTCCGTCTTACTTAAGAGATTGTGCAATCCTGGGTGGAGTGGACTTTCTTAGTAAGGCCTGAATGAGAGCAAGTGGTATGGCTTGCAATCAAACTGATGTCACCAGAGAACAGTCTTTTCTTTTTTTTTTATGTGTGTGTGTGTGTGTGTGCGCTTGAAAATGATCCAATTATCTGTTAATAAAGGGATCAATGATGGAATCTGTGAGCCTGTAGTCACGCATTTAGCTCGACAGCGGGTGGGCATTTTCACAAACACGGCACAAACTCAGCACATGCTAAAATGCAATTTAAAAATAGCAGCCTTTTCTATATCGTGTGGGATATTCCCATGCTTGGTTGCAAAAAATAATCTCCGCAGCCTCCCTTTAGATGTGGAGGAGGAAGGAGGACAATATAGCAGGATGCAACCCACGCTCGTCCTAGTTTATCCCCTGAGATAGACTTTATCCGTAGGGGAATCCTGCTGTGTTCATGAATATCCGAACATGAAAATCCTCAAAAACAGCCTTCGCCAATTCATTTAAAATGTTCGTGCGAACGCAACAGCGTTTACATTTCGAATGGTGCAGGAAAACAAAAATCAGCTGGTGAGCATCAGTTCTGCAGTGCCATGTTAATGTGAGGTTACAGGAAAATGGTTCAGGCATATATTTATGACCACTGATCAGGCATAGCATTATGACCACCTGCCTAATATTGTATTGCTGCCAAAACAGTCCTGACTCATTGAGCATTAACTTCTTCAGGTATTTGAGTTACAGGAGCTCGTCTGTTGGATCGGACCACACGGGTCAGTCTACGATGTATACATGATCACTGCCACTGTTTATTCCATGGAGAACTTTTGATAGATACTGACCAATGCAGTTTTTCCCTATTTGGTCCTTATCAAACTCACTCCCCCTTTTTTCCTGCTTCTAACACATCGATTCTGAGGACAAATTATTCACATGCTGTGTAATGATAAAGAGATATTATTCAGTCAGCAGCCATAATGTTATGTGTCACAATGCAATACCTGTTCAGTCAATATCGATCACATGTTTCCTTATTCTGAGCCTCTTGACCTCTAGCTGCGTGAGTTTATGCTTTGTACAGCTGCCACATGATTGGCTGATTGGACAAATGCATAAATGTGCAGCTACACAGGTCCCCCTAATATATCATATTTAGTATCAACACCTTCTGACCAAGCATAATAAAGAACTCATCAGCACTTCTAGCTTAAATATATTCATAGAAAATGATGCACTCTGGAATTTTCTTATTAGCCCCTTTTATTCTGGTTTTGAGGAAATGAATGTATAAGCAGGCATGGCTTTGGTCGACGGATGCAAATTCAAATTATCTTTTAAATAAGCCAATAAAGCCGAGCTTTGGGCTACGGTAAATATTATACATTTAAAAATTTGTACGTTGATAAGTATTAATCTATGCCAGAAGGAGGCAAATTAGACTTTTTATTCAAATGAGGTCTTTCGCGTGTTTATTCGGGCAGCGTTCAATACAACTTTATGAAGCTAATGATGAAGCCCCGCTAGTAAGTCCTTAAGCTGACTGGATCCTGCTAATTGGTACATATTATATTTCCTGTACGCTGTGTTTACATAATTATGTTAAAGTTTAGCTTTAACATGAAACCCACAGTTTTGCAAGCCGCATGTCCGTGGTAGCTCTCTGATCTAATGATACGCTTTTCTAATGGAAAAACTCCACTATACAACCTGTTGTAAATCTGCAATTATTTTTACTTTGTCTTTTAATAAATCTTCGGGCTCGGGACTTACAGTGTAAGTAGCTTCAGCAGTGCATTGTGTCCACAGCTGTGTGCCAGGACAGACGGGGTCACGCCGTCTCTGTTGGGAAGCTCCAGCGCGCGTCTCGCTCCGGGCTGCCGCAAGAGGAACGATGTCACTCGCTGGAGCCCGCGGCGGGCGGCAAAGTGCAGAAGGGTCTCCTGAGGCTCCGGATCTAAAAACACAAACTTTAGCATTCTCAGCAAGTCTGACACAACGTTTTCCACGAAGGTCAAAGTATCCTTGTTTTCACTTTAAAATCAACCGAGCTGTTGAACAGTGAAGTGTGTCAACATATGCGAATGGGTGATTTGTAACCATTGTGTCGGAACAAAGAGCAGGACGCAGGTTCAACTGCAACGCAACAAAGCACTGGGAATGGAAGTGCAGTGATGAATGGATGCCACAATAACGTCTTCACTTTCAATTAAAAAAGACTACACAAACGTAATTGCGGTTCTGCCCTGACATGCACCAGACTCAGGTCACTACACGTTTTCTTGCAGGTTTTTCTGCGCCTACATAAAAAACCTTCCTTTTTTCTGTCACCTGCCACCGGACTTGTTCCCTTTAAAGTTCAATAGAGTTTAATACGGTGGAGCCACGGATTACGAGTTTAATTAGCTAAGGTAGCTCGTTAGCCGAAAAGCTCTTATTTCCCCATAAGAAATAATTTGACGTCGGAAAATCTGCACCAGACGAGCAGAAATAGTACTTTTAAAATAATAGTACAACTAATACGCACTGATACAGGTTGAAATCAACTTCTTTGAGTTGTTTTAATAATCATCAATCGCATCATTGTGCTGCTTGTTCATACTTCTACTGCTTTCACATAGTAATAATACATTTTATTTATATGCGCCTTTCTCAAAACTCAAGGACACTGCACAATAAGTAACATAGGCAGTAGGTAAAAAAAAGAAAAATACAGCTTAAAAAAAACACATAGAAACATTATATAACATCACATAGAAAGAAACATCCAGAAGCAAACAAAGAAACTAAAATAGGAGAGATGAGAGTGAATGATAATGCAAGCAAACTAGGAAGAGTATACAATGGTGAACAGGTGAGTTTTGCGTGTAGATTTAAAGATGGAGAGACAGAGAGTCAATGTTTCCTATATGTGGAGGTAGAGAGGGAACATGAATATGGAGATCAGATAAATAAGAAGGGGCAAGAGTGTGAATAGCCTTAAAAGTTAGAATTAAAGTCGATGTGGAGATTGACAGTCAGTGCAGGTGCTGCAGAATCAGAGAGATGTAACAAAATAAAGGAATTTTACTACTAATAAGGGCATCTGAGTTTTGAACCAGGTGAAGTTTGTGAAGGGATTTGTTGGAGAGACCAAAAAGATACAGCAATCAATACGGGAGGTAACAAGACTGTGAACAAGAATAGCAGTAGCATTGTGTGTAAAGGAGGGACGAAGGCGGTTGATGTTACGTAGATGAAAATACACTGACCGGGTGATGTTATTAATATGGGATTGAATGGATAATGTACTGTCCAGGAGGACACCCAAACTCTTAACCTGAGTAGAGGGAAAACAACTGAATTGTCAATTAAGATAAAGAAGCAGTTCATTTTTGATACAGCTGATTTAGAAGAATTTCAGTTTTCTCACTGTTTAATGTGAGTTGGGGGAGAACCAGGACTTCAGTTCATTAAAGCAATCGAGAAAAGAGGATGGAGGGAGGTTAATATTTGGTTTGCTGGAATAATAGTTGAGTGGCATCTGCATAACAGTGGAACAGAATGCCATATTTACGAAAGATATTGCCAAGGGGACCAAGAAAAAGAAAAAGAAGAGGACCAAGGACAGAACCCTGGGGAAGATTTGGAACAAAAGGACTGTAATTTGATGAACAGAGTGCGCCCGGATAGATACCATTTAAACCAGACCAGGGGTGTGTTAGTAATGCCAATTGAGATCGGTTGGGAAGGATGGTATGAGAAATGGTGTCAAAGGTCACACAGATAGAAGAATAAGAATTCAGAATCAGCTGCCATGAGAAGGTCGTTAGTAAATTTTGAGAGTGTAGTTTCTGTACTATAAAAAGGGCGAAAACCAGACTGGAATTGTTCGTACGTGCCGGTTAAATGGAAATATGTTTTCAAGGATTTTAGAAAGCAAGATAGGGCGGAGATTATTAAAATTAATACTGAAACTATTTTATTAACCAGAGGGCGCCGTCTTTTTTTTTTTTTGTCCTTGCAAAACAACTCCCGGCTACTTGATTCAATGTTGATAAACCAGGGTGTTACTGATCAACCCCCTGACCCTTATCTCAACTGTAACTTGCTTTTGATTAAAGCAGGAATAAAAAATGTCCCTCTCGGCACGGTGACAAAGCTCCCAGCAGAGAAAGTGCAGCGCACGCATCTGTTTTCTGATGTGTTTTTTGTTTGGCCATGTGCTTTGTTTCAGTTTTGGTCCTGTCTCCCAACATGTCATGCCACTGTGCTGTTAAACAAATGTGTGCACCTGTTCTGTGTTTAGCCCTTTGTGTAGTGGGACAGTTTATAATCGGGATATGTTTTTTTTTACATCTCCTTATCTAGTTTACCCAATAGTTTTGAGCTGTTTATCTGTCCTAGATTTCTTCCCGTTTATATATGATAAGCATGTTTCCTTGTATTCTAATATACATTATGCGATTAGAGGATTCTACATAACAGAATAGAATATAGAATAGAAATGCCTTTATTTATCACATATACATACCAGCACAGTGTAATTCTTTCTTCACATATCCCAACTTGCTTTTGGAAGCTGAGGTCAGAGCGCAGGGCCAGCCATGATACGGCGCCCCCCTGAAGCACTTGCTTAAAGACCCAAGACTGGCAGCTCGGTGATACCCGGGCTCGAACCCCTGACGTTCCGATCAGTAGCCCAGTACCTTACATCACTGAGCTACACCCATCCCCTTACTACTACTACTACTACTACTACTTCTACTAGTACTACTGATACTACTACTACTACTACTACTAATAATAATAATAATAATAATAATAATAAAAGAGTGTAAAGAGTGAGAGTATCTGTAAATGTCATGAGGTGCTGCTTAAGGAACTGAAAATTTGCCACACATCTGCATTTATAGCTCATCTAATAGAAACATTAAAGGCATAACGGATTTGAGCTGGGTGTTTAAAATAGTTTTAACAATTTCAGATGTACTGAATGTAGCAGATGGACAGTTCAAATATACTTATAAATAACCTCCTGTTCAATTTCCCTAATGGAGTCGAAAAAAAATGTTGGCCTCACGGCTTAAATTCCGTGTACAAAGACTGGGCCCTAACATGCAGGATTGTTATTCTAATCCACCCAGAATGTTTGTCCTAGAATGGCATGTGTTATATTAATGGTAACTCGGGTAACCAAAATGGAAATGCAAAATTGGAGAAAACAACAGTGTTAGAGAGGATAAGAATAACAACAGTGTTTCTGCTCCCTCTTGAGAAATGTTAAGGGTCTTGTACGCTGCCAACTTCTTAGACCATTCACAAAACATCTCATTTTGTAAATATATAGAATAATT
Organism: Kryptopterus vitreolus; assembly: GCA_030449085.1. Classification (NCBI taxonomy): domain Eukaryota; kingdom Metazoa; phylum Chordata; class Actinopteri; order Siluriformes; family Siluridae; genus Kryptopterus; species Kryptopterus vitreolus. Next base: position 9,933,455 of record JACRUU010000023.1, read on the forward strand.
GCTTTGCTGTTTAAAAAACACACAGATAAAATGTCCAGTGTCCAGAAAGTAGCTGTAATACTGGTTCTCAGACGCCCTCTTCAGGTTTTAAAAAGAACTGATATTTAGTAAAACTTGATACCAAATCCTCGTATACAAAATTTCCTTTTTTTCCATTTTTTATTTAACACTATCAGCTATTAATATCTTCACTGTTAATATGGAAAGTATTGGGCAAGCATGGAAATCTTAAAAAGAAGTTTGGTTGCAGCACTTCTGTTTGAGGTGTGTGCAAAAGCATTTACAAAACTGCCTGCCCGGCTTGTCACACAATTATGTCTGGGATGTGTCCCAGCAGCGGCTCTCACCGTCATTGTCCCCTAATAGGCTCCAGCCAGGAGGCAATGTGAGGTGTTGGAAGGCGAGCGCCAGGCTCTGGTCCATCTTCTCACACTCCTGCAGGGGGATGTGACACTCGTTCAGCAGCAGTGCGCCCTCCGTCCCTTCGTCCTGGCCCACTGTACTCACCAGGAACTGGGCCATGTCCAAGGCCAAGTCCTGGACAAAACACATCTGTTCGGAGGACAGGTGACGAACAAGGCCATCTGGACCCAAAGAACACAGAGTGACCACCACAGATTCGCAGCGGTCATGGGCTGAGGAAGGAAAAAACCCAGAAAGAAAGCAGAGTTATGCATCATAGTGGTTTTAACCACTTAAACCACAAATACAATTAGTTTGCTTCCTCATTATCATTAATATTGATAACGAAAACAAACTAATGCTTTTGAAATTGGCGTAAAATTGAACACTGAATATAAATGTCTCATTACTTTGTTTTATATTGGCAACAATCATCTCTAATTTCGATTTACAGCGCTTGTGTGCACACAGCTGAGGCTGATTCCACATTTCCTATCAAATCGGTGCGTGTTTTGATGTCACACAACAGTTTCATGATTCATATAACCCCCTACATTGTTCTGCACTCTATGTGCTTAAAGCTGCACTTTTCTCATGAATGAGGGGTAATGCCGCAACTTATCACAATATCGGCCAGACGTATTATGCATTATATAAAATACAATAGGTACGGATTACATTAAAGACCTATTACAGCAGCAATGACTTTTGGTATGCAATTAAATGTGACTCAAGTAAGTGACTATAATTTCTTAACTAACCTGTAATTGTGCCATAATAACCATATCGAATGAAAGAAAAATGATCCACCTACTGCAAAAGACCTTTGTAATTTACAAGCCATGCGCCAAACAGCAAACCATTTTCGGAAGAGGAATGTTATATAGGGAAATAGTTTTCTCCCTCTTTCCCACTTTCCTATAAACCTCACAGTGTTAAAGTATCTGTTTCCTCACAGCAGTAAAGTGGACTCATTATCTTGATGGCATCCCACACCCAGCCCATAACCACTACAGCAGGAGCCTGTGGTTCCTGTAAAAGTGACAGCCAAGTCTCACCCTTCACAGCAGCACACATGAGGCTGTCAGAGTCCAAGGTTACAACAACCAAGCCCCAACCAAGAAAGTCTGCGGTTAGACACAGTGTGAGACGGCTGTTTCTTGACATGTTCCCCCGAAAAAAACGAAAAAGGAACCGGCATGACATGCTGTTGTTTGACATGAAAAGTTCATTGTGTAGTTAAACTCCGGAAACGAGAACACATTACAAGTTTAATAATTAACACGCCATAAATGACACATGTCTCATTACTCACTTACAAAATATTACACCAGTAAAACCCATGCAGACAGAAAAACTATAGCTGGGGTCAGAAGTCCAACCAGGAAATTCCTCTCCATTGCCCGGCAGCCGCTTGTACCACATCCAGCTGTTTTGGGACTTAACTAGAATTAGTGCTAAATCACTGTCACAGGACATAAAAAAAAAACAAAAAAACAATCAAGCATATTTCTAAATGCAGAAACGAGTGACTTGGTGGCTGGGGTGATTAGACGTGTGCTATAAAACATTTATACCACAGCAAGTTCCACGGTGATATCAAAATATTTTGAAACTAACACACACAGTCACAGGGAGCACCGACCTTCACAAGTCTGTGTTAAAAGGCAATTCAGTAGCATGTACCAGTTACCTGTAATCACTTAATAAGCAAAAACCACAGCTTGCCATAAATCCTGTGTTTTCACCACTGATAGACTCTTTCCAGGAATATTTTTAAAAAGTCTCTTTACACAAGACTGTTTTCTCTTTGTTGTCTTTTGAACCACTCGCTATCACGCAATCACAACACGCGCTCTGGACTGCTGTAGAGCAGTTTACATTTACATTTATGGCAGCAGACATCCTCAACAACTGTCTTACAGTCATCTCATATTATTCAAGTGAGCGGTTAAAGGTTAATCTGACAGTTCTATTTGCTGTCAATTGTGCTCTCAGTCTGTTTGTTGGTGAAATTAGAGCGGTCATTAAGATGCTTCGAGAAAATGTCCGTTATAAAAAGCGATGTACAAATTAAAATGAATTGAGCTGAATCGTTCTTTTTAATGACAACGCAATGTCACATTTCTTTGACTGATATAAATGTCACTAGACATACTTTTGAAAAAAATTAATCAAAAAAATGTAAAATATCATAAGGGTGGGGCTAGCTCAGCAGGAGGGGGTTTGAGCCTTGGTAGCGCCAAAAAAAACCTGCCGCCCTTGGGTCCTTGAGCAAGGCCCTGAGCAAGGCCCTTAAGGCGCTGTATCATGGTTGACCCTGTGTTCTGACCCCAGCTTCTAAAGAAGCAGGGATATACAGCTGTAATGAATATGTGACAAATAAAAACTATTCTATTCGATTCATAATGGAAGGAGACTCTAAAAGAAATCTCTCCTCCTTCTCCTCCTCCTCCACACTTCATTTCCTTTAAATCAGGCTCCAGTCTACCCAAAGGTACAGTACAGAGTAGGGTTGGGTATCGGAATACTTAATACTGGAATCGGACACTTAAGATTAAGAATCGAATACTTATTATTAATTTAATATTTTGATTACTGGGTGCATTTTTTTCCCCTGGCAATCTGCTAGGACCTTATGTGGCAGTATAAACATCAGTTTATGGGGGAAGCAATCAAAAGTGAGGGTATATTTTGAAAAAAATTAAGACAATGCTAAATTTAATTATTTATTAACATAAAAGTAATTATTAACATAAACATAATTATTAACATGACTAAGCATCTGCGGTTGGTTCTGTATCGAAAATGGGAATCGATCAGCAGAATCAGAATCTATAAAATTGAAATCACACCCAACCCTAGTACAGATCATGTTTACTTATAGAAATAACATCAACAAAAATTGTATTATTATACTGTATTACTGTACTGTACATTTTTATATGAATATTTTTGGCGGTCTGGAACGCATTATTTCTTATGGGAAAATTCATTTTAATATACATGTTATGCATGCTAGATTACGAGCACTTCCCTGGAACGAATTATGCTCGCAACCCGAGGTTCCAAAAATGCGTGGAAAGCATAATGAGAGTGCCTTTCTTTACTTGTGCATACCAAGTGTACTCCTAGCTCACTTTAATAAGGGTTGTAGTCCAGCCTGTCTTCCTGTCTCTGCGCAACACTCGAATGTACCCAGCCAGATCATGTAGATAACATGAGTGCATTCTCGGCGGGATTTAGCGCTCCCTATGCCCTACTCTGCCTGCTCCAATCCACCTGAGCCCTTAATCAGATCACTGAGCATGTTATGTTGACATCCTGAGTGCTGCTGCGTCTCTGCTGGTGTGAGAAGGCAGACATACGAGCAGGACGGCCGAGCTGCACTGCTGACAATCAAACGCAGCGGGTTCTGAAATGGTTTGTGGAGTGACGCAACATCGCAAACATAGAGTTTGGACGAAATGCTCGACTCTGAACGCGAAACTGCGGTCAACGTTTCTCTCGTTACACAGACGCCAGTGCCTCTTGACACACGAACCCATGTTGGTCTGTTAAACATTCACTATACTCTCTTACAACCAGCACATTTATACACCTTCCCAAGAAAATGACTCTCAGTGAAATGGTTATTGAAGTCCTGCTGAAAGGAACAAATGCTATTGCTTTATACAGACATATTATCTTTGTCTACCGTGTGTGTGTGTGTGTGTGTGTGTGTGTGTGTTTAAGCAATTTGCTTCCTTGCTATTTCTGTTGTAGCGTGCTTTAAAAAAGCACTCTTTTATACTGTGCACAAATAAGACCAACAGTTTAAGGGCAAATATTTTGGTCATTCCTGTGGTTGTGGTGCGGTTCAGTGCCATGACGATGCACAACGGGAACCGTTCGTTCTGTTTAGCACAAAGAAAATTGCCCTCCCGTATAAAAATTCCACTGAAGAAGATGGTATATGTGTAGCCTCAAAAACACCAAGATCTATTGAGATAATGTGGATTGAGGAGTTCATGAAAATGGGAAGTTTAAACCTTATGTGTAACTTAAGGCTCGTACAAACACCACACTAGTCTTTTCCTCCTAAATTTCCTTGTCACCAAAACATTTTTATGACTCAGCAACTCCCAACTCCAGCAAATAACTGCCAAGTGAGATGATTTGGATCTGTTTGGAATATTGTGAAAGCAGCTGGAAGTACTACTATGAGAACTCAGAAAGGAGGAGCAGTCAGCATTCTAATTCATACCAGAGGTGTTCAGTAGGATCGGGGTTCAGAGCTCTATAACAGGCTGCTGAAGATCTTTCCTCTCCAAACTAGAGATGGGTGATAAATCATTATTGTTGATTCATTTGGGTTTATGTCGATGTTGAAAAACCGATTGGTTTGACACCGCGAGCTTCCGTAGTTCTCCGTCTCCTGCCTCGCATTACACTTGCAAAATATGAAAAACAACACGGCGACACTCTGGCGAATCCACAGAGGGGCGGGTTTTCATCAGTTGTATGGAAATGCTTCAGGTTTGCAACTTCAGATATTGAATAAGCCAAAGTCCTGCTGTAAAATTTGACTAAAGTTTGTGGCACCTAAAGGAAGCAGAATGACTCATTCATTCCAGCACCTCAAACAGAATCACGTTGTTGAAGACATGAGAAGAAAAGAAGAAAAGGTCCGGTGTGCCAATAATTTTGTCTATTTAGTGTCCATATGGAAGAGTTAAGAGACGCACAATATTAAAGCTTTTAAATACCTCCAGTACAGACCTTTTTCATATTTAGATTATTTTTCTCTTCAAAGTCATAGTAGTGTGATTTAAAAGGGATATCACTAGAACTTTTCTGCAAACAATTACCAAGCCATTGCAGTGTAGGGCCAGCGATTCAACATCTTGTCGTGTAATGTAGTGTAATGTGCACTCTGCCATGCCGACTATTATCACATGCCATTTCATTTCAGAACTTTTCTAGCAAGCTAAAATAAGTGCATGAAGTGTAGCAAATCCCACAGTATTATTGCAACACAACGCAAACATGTACCTTCTTAAGATAATGCACCTGCACATACGCATGCGCACACTCGTACAAGGCAACCAATCACATGCATGTCAAGAACATTGCTTTGTGCACTTGTTGCACTGTTATGGTGTTCGCAAAAGGCCAACGAAGTAGCCATCGCCCATATTTAACCAGCCGGATGTCAAACGAACACGTCGCTTTGCTTACTGAATTGCATTTAATTGGCCACCGGATACTTTGGTGGAAAAAAAACAAAAAAAAAAACACGATTAACAGAGCGAGATGATGCTTCCAGCTACTTTCCATCTAGCTACACATGAAGGGATTTTGACTTAAGAGCTAATTAAGGAGAAAAAGAAGGCTAGATCTGTGTCTGTGAAGTAAAGTGTCATTTCCAGTCTGTTACTAGTCAGTTATTGCAACGATTTTCCGTGGAACTTGAAATTATTTGGATAAGACTGTTTGATGGTTGATCATGCTGTAAATGATCTAATGAGAAAGCTCAATTAGACCTTCTACTACACTCTATTAGTACTGCTTGGAGAGCAGGGGGAAAAAAAATGCACGAGTGCTTTACACTTACAAAGAAACTAATTTGCCGCTACTGCTCTGCCATGACCTTTGTTCTCTATTAAGTCTCATTTCCTATTTGTTAAGTCACTCTGTATCATAGTAAATAGTCTTAATATTGTCTAATTATCAAGGTATGTGCTTCTTGTGCATCATAATTTAAATTCCTGATTCCTCTGGTTCTCTGATGTTTCTCTTACCGCCTTGTTTTATCTATTTGCGTTACATGTGTGATTATATGTGTCTTTAGGTCAACCTCCCTCCCTCTCATCTGCAACACCACATCTGTATTCTGACTGCAGCTTTTGTAATAAGTGCATGTTTAACATAAATGAAGTACAGCACGTACCTGGACACACCAGCTGTAGGATGTCATGACTGATCCTCAAAGTGCTGCTCACATGCCTCCGAGAAGATCCGGTGAAGAGCAGGAAAAACTCTGCATCCTCTCTCTCACACGGCTCATCGTCGCTCAGCTGAACCGTGAGCACACAACTGCCCTGATGCACAAAGCCACAGGTTTGCAATGCAATTATTATTATGATTATTATTATTATTATTTTGTTATATTATTATATATTTGTTAAAACATTCCGTGTCGCTTTACAATACAATAGTAATGGCAGTAATTTGGCATCTTGGTTTCGAGGCGCAGAACCATCCAGACCTTTATGCATCATTAGGACAGAACTAGGCGAATGCACAAATAAAAATTCCTCGGAGAGAACAGAGGAGACGAGTTTCGGTAATGAACTGCAAAATGATCACTTCTACAAAAGTGTGCCCAAAAAACAGACAAGACAATACATTAACTTCGTGACTTATTTTGCTGCATAGATAATTTGACTGCTTGTGCTGTAAGGTCATGCATGCTGTTCGCTTAACCCCTTCGAGGTTTGAGTTTTTTCGGGTAACTAAGATGAATTATTCATTAAGCGCACTTGAAATGAATAGGAAGTCATTTCAAAAATAGTGAAGAATTCGGCATGAAACAGAGGTTCTTTTTCCTAATAATTGAATCCAGGCTCATTAAATGCACACTCGAGATGATAATGTCGATTAGAGTCGAGTATTCTGCTCGTAACACAGTTAGAACACCATAAGACATTGCTGAGAAGTTGTATTTAATGGCATTTGTCATGTATGTGTCCTAAAATGTAAATGTTTGTTTTTCAGTTTCTATAGAGACAGATTTTACAGCAATACACTGTTTTATTGTGATACAGGCACTGTAAACAAAAGAAGAAACTGGTGCAGTGCATTGCATTGCATTGCAATAAAATACTAGAACATGTAGTGCATCGTGCATCAAGAAATGTGCAATTCTGTCAACATCTTTAAGCATTAATAATAATAATAATAATAATAATAATCATCATCATCATCGTAATAATAATAACAATAACAATAATAATAAAATTCTATCTATGTTTTACTCACACTTTCCACCTCACAAATCAGATAAGAGAATTCAGCACCATTGCGGTCTAGATTGCGATATGATTCAGTGTTGTGTATACAGTTAGAAAAAAACGAGAAGTTGACTCAAGGCTAAACACTGAGAAGCAGATTCACTGACTTCATATATTCTGATTAGGCATTTTACTGCAAAAAAAAAACAATTTTATCAACAGCACAAACAATTGATCGAAACATAACAGCCATTTAAATCCATACGTTAATTCTGCAGAAATATGAGAGTTAACTGATGTTCTTTAACCGGAAACCGTGTTCCTGTTGTTATGAAGCGATTACCACAGAGGAGTTGCACAAACCTCACGCATGCAACAGTAACACATGCACTGAACTTCAAGAGGGCGGCTCCGCCTTTCACCTTTTACCACCAAAATCAAGCAAACAGCTCTGATAAAAACAGCCGATGGATTTTCATACTTGATTCAACCAAAAGATGATGACTAAGTGAAATATAGCCACAAAGCGATTTCAAGGTGTTGATACATAATAAGCTCATAACTGAGTAATTAAATGAATACACTGCAATAAATACGTGTAATCCTCAGTAAAACACAGATGCTGTAGGAATTATTTTGTTCATAACTGATGTATAGTTGACGAGTTAGCTTATGTAGCTTTATCTGTACTTTACTGAAGTATTTCCATTTGAGCAGACTTCTTTACATTTCCGAGTCAAATATGTTACTTTCATTTCATTTATTTAAGAGTGGATAAAACCACGACTAGCCAAGAACGTAGGAAGCCACCAATCAGTGTACAGTGTGTGCTTTGTTTGTAACATGTTTTGACTGGCGCTTGGTGGTATCTACTTAACACCAACATCCAGTTCAGCAAGCACAACATTTTAAGAGTAGTTATTGATGGAAGAATCTCCTGATCTTTAACTTGAATAAAAAAGCCATTATTTGCATGATGTTTTTGAAGAAGAAGAAGAAGTTGAAAGAAGTGTTTAGGGTCATGACAATTGTAATAGATGCCATTCAGTGTTTGACTCATTAATATCATTCTATCAATAGATTGGTGTGCTAAGTGTACCATTAGAGCCTTTTCACACGTTTGAAGGCAAATACTTTTATACTCAAGGGAACGTTTAAATGGAGCACTTTTTCTTTTACTACCGTAAAAACTGATAGAGTGGATCTCTACTTTAATAGTTTGTTTAATAGTACTTGGTCCACCAGAGGCAATAGTTCTGTATCAGGCAACATCTTACAATCCAGCTGATGTGAACCATATCTTCACGATCATGCTGGAACCGGTTTGTCCTAATTCAAGTGAAAACAAAATGTAATTCTACCGCATCCTATACAATTGTTTGTCTCCAACTGTGTGGAACCAATGTGGGTAACAATTTGGGGATCACAAATTTGGGGACATGCATGGCTGGAAAAGTCAGGTGTCCCAATTCTTTTGTCGTTGTAGTGCACTTATTTTTTCTTACACAAAAAATCAGTCTCTTCATCATTTGGAAAGCATTATTTCCATTAGAATAACTTGCTTTTTCTGTACATTATAATAAATGTGCGTGAAAACAACTACAGTTTTGATTGGAACTAAACATCACCCGGAATTGGACTAAAGTTCCGTGAGTGAACGACGGGGGATAAGTAGAGCTGATCGTTCTTCAATGCACCATGCATAATCATTATAACCTGCTTAATTGCGCCTTGTGTGAGTTGTCTTTGAAACTCGATCCGCTTTCAGCGAGGCCAGGAAACCCCCGTGCACAGGGCCGTGTGTTTGTTGATGAACAGTGTTAGATGAGACTCGGGACGACAGCGGCGTGACCCCAGAAACCCACCCACAAGTCAACACACTGCTACTTGTCCTCTATAATGTAACTCATTACAGTGTCACTTATTACAGTTTTTACCTACTACACATTCAACTCTACCATATAACCATAATTGCCTTTGAAGCCTTTATGACTTGCAATATCACCACAATAGTGGCTTAGTCCTCGTGGTTTTTATTAGACTTTATACATGCAAAAACCTCACACAAACCCTGGAGCTACAAAAAAGTACTAAAATAATTCAAACCTGTAATGGTTCGTTTCAATAGCAATTCTTGCTTAATAAAGATCTGGGTTAAATGAAATGAAATTAAGCGCATTCAAATGCCCACTTCAAATTCAAAATCTCTGAAAACTCTCCCTCTGCGTGAAACTGCCTGTAAATAATCTCTGCCTCAAATGATCTGCCTTCATAGAAACACATCGAATGGGATCTGGGACCACAGGATCTGCTAGAGGGTTAGAAATCCAAGGTCACCGGAATTTTTCATGGAGATTCGGCCGATGATCTTCAGGGTGCAATCAATAGCGAGCTTTAAGCCTCTTGATTTCTAGCAATAGCTTTATGTTTACACCTAAAGCAGCATGTAGGCAGGATAAACTTGGAGGCTATACTTACATATAATGGAGCCTGGCGTGGATTAAGTTTCATGACACTGGACACTGCGAAGAAAGTAAAACAATGTTAAAGCAAGGTTGGAGCTACGGCACATTAAGACTCTTCTCAAGCCAGTGATTCTGGATCAGCAGTTTCACTTTTTCCTAAAGTCTTACAAGAAAAGAAATGCAAAGGCCTGAGAGAAGGCATTAAGTCGAAGTGAATCTTTACACTAGTACAGTATTATTTCTCTGGAGCATTATTAAAAGCGCTTCATTAAAAACAACCATTACATGGATTGCGAATTTAATAATAATGATGTTGATGTTTCCTGAATCCCTTCAGTACTCATAAGTGGTCGACCAATTTTACTTGTAAGGATAGCTAGGTTGGATCGTACTGGCCAATAACTGATTAATCAACAAAATCTTTTTTTTTTTTGCTAAATGACATAAATATGAACATATTAATTAGCTGATAGAGTTGTATAATTCATAAATTTAAAAAAATATAATGTAGTGCCGGCATCACTTTCGATACTAATACATGAAATATGCAAGGATCAAGGACCAAGGTGTTTGTTTTTATCTAGAGGTAAACCATTAACGCTTATTGAAAATGCAGCCTATTTTAGAACTGATCATTTATCACTGTGTGAATTGTGATATGAGAAGAAGATTAATATCTTGCAGCTGGTACTAGTGTCAAAGATGTGCTGGTATATGAGCTATACATGCACTAATGAGCCACTTTTAATATGAATGCATGTCCACCTGCTCAACCTGACAATTATTTTGAAGCAATGCATAAAATCATGCAGAATTTGGGGGAGGGGTGGGGGTTATTGTGTAGAAAATGGTGTGGGGGACAAACAAAAACCATCCATTGAGCACTGGTTCTGTTGGTGAAAACATCTTGATGAGATTGTTGAGTGAGGTCAGAGGTATATGGCTCAAGCTGGCAGGAAGACTATAGGAACTCAAATAATCACTCTATACAAGGGGAGTAAGCAGCAAAGCCTGTTAGAATGCACAACATGCCAAACGTACAGCAGCAGAAACCCACATTGAGTTCCACTTCTGTTAGTAAAAAAAAAAAAAAAAAAAAAAACGAATCTAGTCTACAACGGGAACAGGATCGATACTGGAAAAAAAACACCTCCTGGTGTATTTGAAAAGCAGGTCTCTGATACAGGACCACCTGGTTTCAACAACCATTACAAAAAAAGTCACATCCATTATGTTGTTGAGATTAAATAAATCTCTTGAATGGTATTCCTTACACTGCTTGTGATTGGCTGTCATAACAAGTAAGAGCACTACATACAGTAAATGTGTGCCCTGTTTATTTTAACAAATGTCATGCAAGTTTTTCACCGATCAGGATGCCATGCTTATATTTAATCTACACTGTTTATTTGCTTGAAATGCTTCTATTTCAGTTTTCATGCAAATGGTAAGATCTAAATGGACCACAACCAGGTTTAAGATTAATTCTCAGAGATCCATGTATCTCTCACTGACACATGATAACTCTAATCGTGTGTCTAATCGAAATGAAACGACCACAATGTGCATCAAATGTACCGAAACATATTCTGTGCGTTTTCAATTCACCTGCTCAGATGTACATCTTTATGACTTCTAATCCTGATTCTACACAATTGTCTCTCTCTCTCTATTTTCATTCTAGCAGACAAAAGTACAAAAAAATAAAAAGCAAGTGTTTCTATTCTAGTCGATTTTAAATATTTCAACAGGTCACTTTATCAATAATTTAACCCTTGCATTTCTGCTCTGGTGTTTAAAAATGTGAAGTTGTAAGAAGACACCACACTGCGCTCAAGACCATAGCATTGTTTTGCACGGTATCATATCTCTCCTGGTTGCGCCTGAGCTAATTTTAATCCACCTTTTCGTCCTGTGTTTCTCTTATTGACACCAAAAACAAGGATGTGGCCCTAAGCTGCCTTTCAATTCCTGGGCTGAAGCATAACATTTATTTCAAAAACAGCACTATAAAAAAACACGCATGGGAAGATCCGGCTCCAGAAGCAATTTAATATTTTAAGAGAATCCTTAGAAAAAGCAATTTATGTGTATCTGCGTACTATAGAGCGCTCGCTTCTATGAGGCCTTGAATTGTATGGTATAGATCACATTTATTTACTGTACCTCCTACAATGTGTGATCTATTTCAGTATCAGAGATCTCTTGGCTCTTGGGTTGACTCTGAAGCTACATTAGTCACGGTTGAGTGAATCTTTATACGAATGTGTGTGTGTGTGTGTGTGTGTGTGTGTGTGTGTGTGTGTGTGTGTGTGTGTGTGTGTGTGTGTGTGTGTGTGTGTGTGTGTGTGTGTGTGTGTGTGTGTGTGTGTGTGTGTGTGTGAGAGTGTGTGTGTGAGTGAGAGAGACAGAGAAACAGATAGAAGGTGCTTGTGTGTGTATGTTTGTGTGTGATTGTGTGGAGACTGGTTTGGAACACTGTAAAGGAAGAGGGGGGGGGTTAATGTTTAACCACAAAGTTTGTTTAACAGTTCCTCCATGGCCGAGGTGTGAGTGCTCTCTCACACAGACAGTTCACACAAAGGACAAATAAAGCCCATCTACTAAGTCAAGCCAGAAACAAAGTCCTGCTGTGAGATGGAGGAATCACTGTTTTCAGTACATCCTTCATTCCCATCATCATCATCGGTCATGTACATTATTTGTACGTGTACTACCAAGATGTTTTTTTTATTTACATTTGTTCATTAATTCATTCGACTTCTACCCCTTTATCCGACTTCTCTCTCGGGTTGCGGGGAGCCTGTGCCTATCTCAGGCGTCTTCGGGCATCATGGCAAGACACGCCCTGAATGGAATGCCAACGCATCGCAGGGTGCACACACACTCACATTCACACTGACATTCACACACTAGGGACAATTTTCCAAGGTGCCAATCAATCTACTGTGCATGTTTTTGGAACCCGGAGGAAAAATCTCCTGAGGCACGGGGAGAACAAGCAAACTCCACACACACACACAAGTGGAGAAGGCAGGAATTGAACCCCAAATATGGAGTGAGGCGTGAGATGAATGTGCTAACCACTAAGCCACTGTAAAGGCCCCTTACCTTTACATTTAAACCATTAATTTATCTTAATCATCCATTGAGCAACTATGGGGTTAAAGACACAGAAGGGTCCAGGACTGGAAGCTTGGTGACGATGGTTTTTGAACTCAACACTACCAATCTTCTACCATCCGCATTTATACAGTCTTAATTTGTTCTATTCCGTAAGAGTTCCACTAGCAGGACGTATGACGTGGTATCAAAGGGTTTTGAGACTATTTATGAAATCCACCAGTTGGCAATACAAGGTTGCACGCAGAATCACAAGGAGCACCTACTCTCATAAGTCAGTCGGCCAAGACATTTTTCTATGTAGCTCAGGAGCTGTGCAGCTTCCCATGAGTTCTCCTCACACGTGAGTTTCTCAACACAATCAACATGATCTCACTTCCCTATACTTATTCCCTATACTTACCCTATACTTCAGTTTGTCTCCATTGAACTTTGCCCGCTTCCCATAAATGAAGATCCAGTTCAAAGGCCGCTAGATCCAGTACGAATAGCAAAAGGTGCTAGACAAGGTTCGAAAATAAGACTTCCAGGACACAGGTTCCAGAAGTGTCAGGAAGGTGATAACGAATGTGATAGTATGTTAAAGTAGATTAATAGAGTACTTCATGCCTTAAAGATGAGGTAGAATTTATTTTCACTGTGCAACATGGCTGCCGTGTTCATGAGCGTCACATGCGCACGTCTTCAGAAACGAATGCTACGTGTCTGCATGCTGCAGTACTAATTTAAACAGTGCTGTCAGTATAGTTTCATGTCACCTGTTCTGGAACTGTGTCCACATCGCACTAAACAAACTAGGGGTGTGTCCCAAATGGCATGTTTAAGTACCGTTTAAGACACTTATTGCTAGTACTAACACTAACCGGTTTTCTCATTACAGCCAGTGTTTGAGTATGAAAAGCTTTCTTGTAGTCGGGGATACTAGCTACGCAGTGGCAGCTCATGAATACATGTTTTACTGACAAACAGAGCTCGGGGTTGTGTTTCATTTCACTTTTAATCCTGTACATGTTACCTTGCTTATGAAGTTGTGAGAAGGCTATTTAAACTGTACACCTCTTCACAGCTCATCCCCTGTACTGATAAAACAAGCTTTTACATTTATTATTCAAATACTTCTGAAGTTTTAGACCTATATCATTCCACATTTCAGCTGCACATGTAGACCTGTGGGTTTTTTTTTTTTATGTACTACAGCGAGCTATCTACAACTATCACAAGTTAGACGACTTCTTTTTTTCTAATGATCAGATTATATACTGATGACGTTAAAAAGCGGCCGTACCAACAAATTACACAGAATAGTATGAACAAGCGATTCTGAAGATGATTTCTTAGTAGCCAACTCATGCAAACGAGTGATGGGAGCATTTTACATTTTAGTGATATGATTCAATCCGATTATGAATCTCGTTCCATTGAACGAATTGTTTTTCATTTTCTTCCTTTGATCTGAACTAAAACAAAAAAGTCACATTTTCAATAAAGAGATCCCCCAACATGTCTATATACACAACGTATAGTTCCAATCATGTATAAACACTGCATAGCATGTAAGTCACATGATAAAAGAACGAGTGACTGAGGGTAAATGACACACTTATGTTTCATGTATATAACCTGTGGAGAGTTTGCGATGCAATGCTCATGTGCGTTCACAAGTAAATTAATGAATCATTCTTTGAGTCTGCTTGTTCTTCCGATTCACATTAAAGACAAATCGCTCATGGATGTGCAATCACTAATCACTAATGCTGACTCTCAGTGAAAGTCATGTCAGGTGAATGGTCAAACACACCGAGTTCTATATATGAACTACATTGGTTCTTCGCCGAAATCTATCTGAAACGAGTCACCAGTAGGTGAATGTGCAGTCCAGTTATGGGTGTATTGAATTCTAATGAAATTAATTATTATTATACACTTTTATCCCCTTTGTCTAAACTTCCTAAGGAGGAGAATCTATGAGCAGCTAAACTAAGCACACACTGTCTAATCAGAGTGCCAATTACGTAAAATGACTGAAAATAGAACATTACGTTCGATCTTGTGCTTTACTCTGTTTACAATCCATAAACACAAAGGAAAATATAAGAAATGCAGCTGCCTATCAGACTAACAAACAAAGTGTGTGTGAATCTAATATCACAATCAGCAGTCAGGGCTTAAAGGCCATGTCATGATCATGTGCTCTTCTATTTGGAGCAGTAAGAAGTAAAAAAAACAGAAAGGAACTGAATATTTACTGATAAAAAAAATGTTGCGTTAAATGTTACCACCGTGTTTGGCAGTGGAAATTCAGCTGTAGTGTAACCCAATAGGTGTTTGGGATCAGATGGTAAGGGAGGCTGGGTGCTTGCGGGACAGAAATGGCCGATCTGTAAGCTTCGACCTAAACTCATTTGCTGCTGATGAGAAACTTCTGATTTTGAATCAGTTTAGAAGAGCTCGCAACGCAGGATACAAGCTTAGAGCTCGATAGTTGTATTTACTCTAATAAAGAGTGCTTTGGTGGGCTTTGGAAAAGTCTATAAGTAAAGCTTCAGAGTGAATAAAGAAGAATTTACAAATAAAAATCTACTGTTTTGTCTGATTTTTAATAAATGAATCACCATTTAGTTGGTGATGAAGATAGACTTTCACACTTCCTTACTACATATAAGGAAGAGTTTCAAATCATGAAAGCAATTATTTCCAGCCGTCTTTGGGTTTAGTGTCATACAGACACGTTTGTTTTATATCAGCTTGTACACTTTTTCCTTTGTTTAAGTCGCTGTTAGACAGGTTTCATTTTCTAGCTTTAAAGAACTCCTACCGTAGCTCTTGTGCAGAACCTGGGTTGGATCCAACACCTCAGCATTTGATCGCGAAAGTCCGACTTAAAGAGTGTCTTTGTGTCTTCCCAGTGCATGGCACGTTATGTCACCCCCTCTGTTATTACTGGAAGCTAAATGCGGCTTTGTGCTTGAGGCAGAGGAGATAAGGGAGGTGACGTTGCATGGGGGGAGGAGCGGCATTCGCTTCAGGTGTGTATGTGTGTTGTGTCACAGTGTGTTTGTGTGTGTGTGTGTGTGTGTGTGTGTGTGTGTGTTTGTGTGTTCTATCCCTTGAAGCTACTCATTGCTCTATCAGGCCTCCAGGGTTAATGTTCTAGTATCAGGTTCACCCTCCATTTGCATTCTTGCGAAAGTCGCTCATCATTGATCTATCTTTTTTGTTTTTTTTTTACAGTTTAATGCTTTACAGCTCCTAGAGAATGCTGTTATGTTTTCATCTCACACCCAAACTTCAAATGAAGGCAGGTGTCATTAGTGTTGTTCATGAATACCAGTTCAACAACTACCAAAACTGACAATAAGATCGCCTTGTCTTTGTAAACACAATATATAAAACAGTTGTGCCGTTAGGTGAGGCTTTGGCTCCGTCCCAAATGTGACAACTCAGTTCTACTTGGTTCAGTTCTATTTGTTTAAGGATGAACAGTATGGATACATTATGTACTTT
>JACRUU010000023.1:9954943-9984943 GCA_030449085.1 Kryptopterus vitreolus
ATAAAATTAGATTTATTAACAGCCTGTTTTTGGGAGAAAAAAATGACGGAAAAACTTACCGAAACGTATGTAGAGCTTGAACCCGATCGAAAAACCCTACCGTGAACACAGCAACCCCCCCCCCCCGCCCCCCACCATCAAGAGACCGAGACCCCGTGCGCACACACCGTCGCCCCCCCCCCCCCCCCCCCCCCCCCCCCCCCCCCCCCCCCCCCCCCCCCCCCCCCCCCCCCCACCCCCTCACTACTACTACGCATACTCCGACATTTAGCGCGTTTCCATTCCCATTCAAAAAGCGCAAATTCAAATAGAGCTGAAAATACGCCTAATGGAAACGCGTCAAATGCGCAAAAAACACATCTATCGCAAAAAAGTTTTAAGGCATGTTTTACGCATGTTTTCTCGCATGGGCTGTTTCTAGGCGATGAAAACTGTAATGGAAACGTAACTAGTGTCAGCGCTGCTGTGCGATTATACTTTATTCTGGTACGGCAGGAAGGCACTTTCCCCGGGGTTACATGCGGCGCCCCCACTATTTGAGAAACACTGGCCTAGAGGATAGTATATACGCCGTGGACAGCATCTCTGACTGATTGTCGAAGATTTTGTCCCTTTCTTATCCACTGCCCTGAGGTGTGTCTGTGCCTCTAATGTAACCCACTGAAAAGCCTTATTGGTGTGCTGTGTAGGAATAAACAAGCATTATTCTCTGCTTTGCTTCTTTAATTTTCCATAATAAAATGTCACGGAGGACAGAGAGCTGGATTCGTTTAAAAATCTGATTTGAGCTGTATGTGTTAGAATCAGCTGTCTTGTCACAGCTCAGAGCAAGGAAATTAGTATTCCGTTTAATGTTATTACATCAGCTGATGTATACACAGAGGTTATAACTAGCTTTGGACAATGAACACGATATGACCACTCTGGTTCAGGGAAAGTGTGTGAGGTATTTTTCAAGACTTCAGGGTATAAATCTTAACACTCACTGATTGCTGTCCAAATTTGAACCTAATTGTGCAATTCTGCATTCTTTCTAAACTGCAAAATGCCTGTTTATATTGCAGCGCTGCTACAAGCATGGGTCTCTTTTTTGTGTCCCTTCATTTAAACTGTCTTCTCAAGCAAGGAGTTCTGGTGTGTGATAAATAGGAGGCAGCAGGAGAAAGGCATCGCTTCCATCGGCCACGCTGAACCACCCTCGAACACATTTGTTTGTCGCCGGGGGAGAGGGAACGTGCAAAGAATCGCAACGTCTCGTCTGCAGAACGGCAAAAAAAGTAGGGAGACGAGGAGCAAGCACGCCACAAAGAAGTACACGCAGCCATTGTGCGGCTACAAAAGCGGTTTTGTAAGTTGAAGGGCTTGCTGGGGGAGGAAGTGCAGCTGGCAGGGGGTCGAGGCTTTGCCAGAAAGCCTCGAGAAACTCAAAGCGAAGTGCGGAAAAGAAATGATGTGGGTGGCTGACCTCGTGGGTAATTTTACCCACAGACAAGAGTGGGTATATTTAATCAGTCATTTACACTGTCTTAAAACAAGATTTAATGAACATGTATCGTTTGAGTGGAACAGCTGATTAAACTCTAATTATTCATGCGTTAATTTGCTGAATCCATGCCAAGGCTGATAAAGCTGCAGCGCAAGGGGACACAATTTTTTGGCATTTGACCAGAGCGCTGTTAGATAATCAATTCGGATTGGGCAGAATTTTTTTGCCCATAATTGGCTTACCTTCCATTTTGCTTAATGGTGCTTTCTATATGAGTTAGGTGAAGGCTATCATTATATATCCTCCAAGCCACTTGAAGCAATGGTTAGCTGGGTGATTGCACATATTCAAAATGTTACCCTCTTCTGGATACACATGACCTTAAATACCAATATTGATTGGTACTGGATCCATATATTTATAATGTTTGTGAAGTTGTCTACTAGCATAGCTATAAAATAATTTTCAAGCCACGACATTCCACCCCAAGATTGATTCTTTTTTTATATTGAAAAATATGTATTCCTTTTTTAGCTACACTGTAAAATATATTTTCTGTACTGTGTGTTTTACAGATACAATGTGCTAGGATTAAAAAATAGACTGAAGGGAATTGCCTAACTAACAATCTGTTATGTGATCAGGTACATCTTAATAAATCTAAATCAGAAATGATTTGCATGATAATATGGTTACATATAAATGCACCATGAGTCATGTCTTTTACGTGTCCATTACTACAAGAAGGTGAGAATTACATGCATTTTTTCTTTCTTTATGTTCCTGTTAGAAAGTCATCTCCGGAATAACGGACAGACTTGGGCTCAACTATCACTAGATGGCGCTATCGATCCAAAGTGTCATTTTATACACTGGTGTTTTATCATTATACCTTCTACTAATTGAATGTTCTCAGTACAATCAGTTGTGGTGGTCCTGTTTGCATTATATATATATATATACATACACACACACGCACACACACGCACACACACATATATATATATATATATATATATATATATATATATATATATATATATATATATATATATATATATATATATATATATATATATATATATATATGGGACTAACTGAGCTACATTTTTACTTCTGTTTAGTTGTAACTGATATAAAAGGTATACCAGAGCAGTCACACAAAAGCTGATCACAGGATGTGCTGTTTCTATAAATAAAAATACAACAATCAGTTTTGAAGCACTGCTACATAGCATAATCTCAACACCCCAAAACCTGCATTTCCTATTACAGTTTTTTCTGTTAAGGCAGGTTTCTAACATAAATTACAGTGCACTTCCTGATGACGCATTACTTTTTCTGACACTTTTTTTTATTCAGGTAACTATCAGTTCAGTTCACCAAGTCTTTACCTTTCATAGTATAAACCCAGAGAAAGGCATGAGGTGTATTTAAAGAAGGAAAAGATTGTGAATTGTTTTTTTTTCCGTAGATGGGTCTCTAAAAATGTTCAATGAATGCTCAATTTCCAGGTCGAGATGTTCATATAAAATGAGTAGGACGTCTCATGGGTTTAAAACGCCTTTCACAGTTTGTCAGGGAGAATAAAAGGAACGGTTGCACAATTATCATGTCCCCGATCCAATCAACCATTTCTATCAGAATAGGAGCAGACTATTATATGCCTTTAATGGGGTTTTATTAAAGTGAACCAAGCCAGCATGAATTAAAGCAGTAAAGATATCGAGATGAGTGAATTGAATACTGAATGAAAGCCATCCTTATAAATCACACAAATGGGCTGTATAAATCTCTAAACACATCAATGAAAGGTGATTGGATAAACTAAACCAGTATGAAAAAGTAGAGAGGTGGAGCAATGTGTGATCTAAATTTAGCCAATGACTCTGCTTGGGTGGAGCTAATCCTCTTTGGTAGAATTATCTGGCTGTGGGATTAGACAGCTTTACCTCTGTACAAGGCATCACCTACCCATGATTATGTCTTAATCATACCAAACCAACTAGGTCTGAGAGTAGGGCCATCATTATTTCATGTATATTCCCTAGCGAAACAAAGTGCGGCAAGTGATGCTAGCGTGTTCTGTTTAAAAGACTGAACTAGAGACTGTGACTAGATTTGGCTTCAAGTTGAATTTGCAGTTCTCAAATCCCCGCCTAAGTGATTTCATCAATGTCGAATCCTTTAGTCCTTACACAAAAAAATCAGAATCGTAAATATTTTCATTACCAAGTTTACACACACAATGAATTTGACTTAGCGGCAAGAGCCTCCAGTGTAGAAGAAAGTACAGACATATATGGGATATAACAAGACTGAAAATAAATAATAATGCAAGCTGGTGTCTTTAATGATTCACTATATAGGCACTATTGTAGGTAATAATAACAGTATGGAACAGTAAGCTTGACTGAAGTCAGGCCTAATTGCACTTTGTGATATACTTAAGCTTGCACCTTTAATATATGGCAGAGTTCAATTTGAAACCTTTGACAGAACAGCACGTTAGAATTACAGTACAAATATTCATGTAAGGAAGTAAGAAATCAAACACAAGGAAAGATGGTATACGAGAAGGAAATCAATGACCAATCAGTTTGGATCCGCCGACATTTCAATATCAGTGCTTTGTTCCTTTTATACTGCACTATTTTCCCAGTAGTAGTAGTTATTTGTAGTTGTTGATCTAGTGTTTTGTTATTGTATGTTCTAACAGTAATAAACAGTTTTGCACTCACCAGAGCATACAATAATTCTCTCTTGTATGTTAAAAAAATCAAAATCACTTTTATTTTTTTATTTCGGTACTATTTCTCCCTGTTGTAAAGTTCGGTGTTGTTCTGGATGGAACAGAGTGTATTATTCAGCGTGCTAGCTCCAGTGAAAGAGATTCGCAGAGAGATTCGCCAGAGTTGAGCTGATTGTGGTGGGATTGGGGTGGAGGTAGGGGGGGGGGGTTTTGCATGGGGTGGTTGTGAGATTGCATCGTAATCCGCTGGCCTGTCCCATCATTTTGTGCTAAACTGACTGTGCTAAAGGATTGCCTTCGAATATTTTCTATCCTGGAATTACCAGTTGTTATGGAAATAGTTCAGTAACTGAATAATTGTCGTTATGGTAAGTAGTAATATTTGTTCATTCTTCAGAAGGAAAGATAGAGACAATTTTTGTTTTATTATTTCATGATTAAAAAGTATGTTTTGCGGTCGATGCAAAGACATACCGCTCAACAAAACGTATTTCTGAACTTTTAGATACGTGATAGCTCTGGGAAATGCACAAAATGTGGAGTTTTTCCTGTATTCTTTGAAATATCATATATTTTTAAAATCTTTAATATCAACAATGTTTTAAGTAAACCAAACATAGTGCAAGCCAGACGAATAAAAATAAGACCTATTTATAATATATAAAGAATGCAATCATGTTCAGTCTATGCCTGGTATAAAAATTTGAAATATATTAAATATCATCATATTATATTTTATATTTATATTTTATTAAGTTGATGAATAAGACGAATGAAGATGAATGTCTGTCAAATAAAAAAACACAAATAATCCTAACCGTAGATAGAAAGATAGATAGATAGATAGATAGATAGATAGATAGATAGATAGATAGATAGATAGATAGATAGATAGATAGATAGATAGATAGATAGATAGATAGATAGATAGATAGATAGATAGATAGATAGATAGATAGATAGATAGATAGATAGATAGATAGATTTATTTAAGGCATTTAATGCCTTATCGTGTATGTGGAACACAATACTATTAGCCATTACGTTAAATCAGCTGTGAAGTCATTCTTGATTTTTTCCTATTTTATTGATTGTTAAAAATGTTTTTATGCTACGTTATTTAGAGAGAAATTAAGACTTGTTCTTGTTAAATTGTTCTGAAATTATCCTATTAATGCTATGCGACAATGCACATTGTGAAAAGCGCTATATAAATAAAATTGAATTGAACTTTCCTTATGACAGAAAACCCAAATCTGCAGCTTTATCTCTGTGACTAGTGCAAAGCTCTGGAACTGAAGTCTTCTTTCCCAAAAGGTTAAGATTTATACCAATGTTTATATAGAATTACTGTTAAACACATTCTGACCAATCGGATTCCATTTTTGTACAATACATTTTAAAATGTATTAAAACACTTAAATGTGTAGACTGGCTCTAGTGTCGCTTAGGGCAATAATGTAAAGGTCTGAAACACCATCTGGAATTGCTATGACAAAGTCAGAGATATACAGGCTACATACAGAAAGCAGGGGATTTTATTTCTTAATCCCTTTTCATCTGTCACATCTGCAGTGTGGCATCAGACAGACCTGCTGGTGAATGTGGCTCTATTAGATTCCAATAGAGCATGGCACGACTTTTCAAAGTCATCATTGAATTAGATTTTCTTTTAAAAAGCATGGTATTCTTCTTTGGCATTTATTTTCCTATTATTTTGACTATTATCAGCGCCATTATTTCCAGTTGCTTTACTCTATTTTGTACTCTGGGTCATCCAGCAGAATGAAAATCTCCACAGTGGAAATGGATCAAATCACAGCTCTTGACAAGATTTCTTATCCATTAAAGAGTAAAAAGAGAAGTTAAACTTTTTAAACATTCTGGTAAAAAAAAAAGAAGAAAAAAATTCGGGTGTAACTTTTTTCTGGGTGTCATTTGCAACAGAACATTTCAACATTTCTGTGTCATTGTTTCTATACTAGACACCCTATAAACACATTAAAAGGTAAATAATAGTGACTTTTGCTGAGAGAGGATGTTTATTTAACATTTCTGAAGAAATCTCCAGTGTCAGTGTTAACTGTCAGTAACTGTCAAAGGTTGAAGCTGCTTTTTAGTTTTCTGGCATGAAACGCTTCATGGGACACATCCCAACACCCCATTATGGATGGGATATTTCCCTCTACCTCCATGTGTTGTTTTTGTCTTTACATACATTCATTCATTCATTCATCTTCTTCGCCTCGGGTCGCGGGGACCCTGTGCCTATCTCAGACATCTTCAGGCATCAAGGCAGGACACACCCTGTATAGAATGCCATCACAGGACACACACACTAGGGACACTTTTCCAAGATGCCAATCAACCTACCGTGCATGTTTTTGGACCGGTGGGAAACCAGAGGACCCGTAGAAAAATACCCTGAGGGGTACACACATGGTGAAGGTGGGAATCGAACCCCCAACCCCGAGGTGGGAGGTGAATTATCGATACAGTTCATTATTAGAGTTTCAACTTGATATCTGTGTTATGTGCAAATCCAAGCACATTCTGTCCCATGGAAGTATTGTATACATATAATAGTTTTACGTTTGATTCATTTCTGTGTGCAGTTTAATGTTTGAATATGTTACTGAACAGTAAGAAGATTCTCTTAAGTGGCACTTCATTACCAAATGATGTCATGAACACTAGATTCCTTTTTAATTCAACTTTCTCATTGATTTCTGATTGTACTAACTCATTCTCTCTCTCTCTCTCTCTCTCTCTCTCTCTCTCTCTCTCTCTCTCTCGTTTTTTTTTAAATAACTTTCAAAGAGAAGTATTTAACTGTCACAACTGACTCTATGGTGCAACTGCAGATCCCAGCAGGAAATCCATAAATAGGATACTGGCATCTGGAACAGCAATTCTAAAAACTCAGACAAAGTGCCTTCTGAGGATTATGCTAATAAAGCTAGCTGTGATTTGGAGGCAATTGTAGGAACATAGGCAAAATGGACAGCCATTACCAAAACAACATGCAAGACCATGAAGGGGAAAGACAGCACACCTATGGAGAGGAAGGTGACTATCCTGCCCAGGAGGAAGATGCAGCCAGTGACGTCACCGAAGGACATGACGAGGAGGATCAGATGTATGAGGGGGAATATCAAGGCATTCCTCACCCAGATGAAATCAAGGAGGCGCGGCGAGCAGCTCGTCGGGAGGCCAGGTTGAAGGCCAAATTGGCCACTGTGCAGGACGAGGAAACGCTGGCTGAGCAGTACGAGAACATCATGGAGGACTGTGGCCATGGACGCTTCCAATGGACCCTATTCACCGTGCTGGGCCTGGCACTCATGGCTGATGGTGTGGAATGTTTTGTAGTGGCCTTTGCTTTGCCCAGTGCAGAGAAGGACATGTGCCTCTCCAATGCCAGCAAGGGCATGCTGGGTAAGTAAACAGTCAGAAATCTGTGATTTTACATTCTAGGACGTTTCTCAAATGTTCGTATATGCACGTAAAAATAATCAATGACTGGTTATAGTCAAAAATCTTCAGGTAGGCGTTTAAAAATGTGAATGAAAACTATAAACGTAATTTGAGACCAAGTCTAGTAAAATCCCTCTATTTAATCAGAATATCAATAGTTCAAAATGCTCATCATTTAAGCATAATTTATATATAAACATAAACTCATATTAATATCTGTTCTATAGTAAATAGTTGATTGTGTGCCATCTGAGAAAGTAGCAATGTGCTTATTTTTTAAATCTAAAACACACTTTTCCAGAAGCTACCTAATATTCCCAAAACTTTTCAGCACTTTTTCAAGTATTTATATATATTTCTAGAGTGGAAACTTTATGGGAGTAAACAATGCATTTCCTAGAGTTCTTTTTAATCTTTCAGCACCGCAAATAAACGTTAAATAAAGAAACAAATTGCTTTCTGTGAAGGAAACAACATCAAACATCGACATCTCACACACACACACACACACACACACACACAAAGCATTTGGATTGGTTTTGTCAAGTTTTCAAGTTTACCTAAAGAACCTACAATGATGCAACTACCTTTAGCATTACCACGCAAAACCATGATTTTTTAAATCATTCGGCTGACTATAATATATGTGAAATATTCTGATACACGAGAGTGCATTTCCATGTTTGTTTTGCTTGTTTCAACCCAACCGGAACCACTATTAGAAAAATTACATTTAACTCAAACCAAAGTTGACTACCCTCCATGACACTTTTAGGCTGAGATAAAAGTGACGAGAAAAACCCATTTGGGAGTTTCATTCATTCATCTTCTACTGCTATATCCGATCTTCCCTCAACTCACAGGGAGCCTGTGCCTATCTCAGGTGACTATGGGAATTAAGGCAGGATACACCCTGGATGGAATGCCAACCCATCACAGGGCACACACACTCACAATCACAACACACACACACATGCATACACTGGTGACAATATTCCAAGGTGCCAATCAACCTACCGTGCATGTTTTTGGACCAGGAGGAAACCGGAGAACCCAGAGAAAAAACCCCTGAGCCACGGGGAGAACATGCAAACTCCACACACACATGGTCGAGACGGGAATCGAACCCCAACCCTGGAGGTGTGGGACGAACGTGCTAACCACTAAGCCACCGTGCCATTTAGGAGTTTCTAAATAAGTAAATAAAAACATGCAGCCATCCAACACCAAATTCAAATGCACAGAACAAAATCAACTACTGCACATATGAAATGTGAACATTCCTTGAATTTCCCGTTTACAAGCTGAATATGGAGCTGTATACAGCTCCATATTGTTGCAGGTGTTGTTTGAATGAAACTTGGCCACACACACACACACACACACGTTGCTACTCTGTTGCTCAATTCGGTTTGTGGAATCGAGTTTGCTAGAAGTTATAGAACATAATACGATAACATTGACATATCACAGTGCGAATAAGATCTGAAACAGAAGTGCAATGAAAAGCGAAGGAGGTTTATAGTTTTAAAGGTCTATCAGCGCTTGCAAGGTCACATGATCCTAGGGAGAGTTTAATCCAGCAAGGAGTTCACACTCTGGACATACGCTGCCTCTAATTGTCAATCTCATTTAATCATTAGCTCTCTGTGTGTGGTAAAACAGAAGGAGGCAGGTGGAGAAGTGAGATAGAAAAAAGCCCCTGTCTGATTGGAATGCATGCGGTACAAACATATTTGTGATTATATTTAGAAATGCAATGGAAAAATCATTACTGGCATCTGTATGTATTGAGGGTTTGAATATATTGAAGTGTCAGTGTGCCCGATGAATTCTGGATCTTATTGTTCATCAGCCTAAAGCTACATCACTCGTCTCGCCTGCCTGCGAATTTCGCTGGTTCAGTGTCTGATTTAAAACTCTGTAATCCTGACCCAGGTGGTTATTAATGATGAATAATTGAATAAAATGAATAATACAAATACACATCACTTTGATATACATCTTTCTTTATCCTGCAAGCCTGTCCTACATAAAAGTAAAATCCTTCCACTCGCAGGATTTATTTTATTGTGCCCCATGAGATCACAGTCCACCTTAAATGAACCCTCCAGCCAAGTCTCCTATCTGCATCTGTTTGTGTTTATTCAGAATAATGCATGCATATTGATTTACAGCCATACATCTGTTTTTTTTTTATGTGTGGAACATCAAATTCGGACTTCCCTCAGGGACTTGTTAAGGGGCAAACTAGCAAGTTTGTTTAGTCTCCACCTCACACTTTCAGTACAAGTTTGTTTAGTCTCCACCTCACACTTTCAGTACAAGTTTGTTTAGTCTCCACCTCACACTTTCAGTACTTTAGGGCTGCAACTAACGATTGTTTTGATAATTGATTCATTGGACAATTATTTTTTTTAATAGGATTCAAAAGATTTTGATCTGTTGCTTTATAAAACCCTAATTTGGGGTATTTACATATAAAAGTGTACTGTTAAAAATGCAAAAGCCACATATTGAGTTTAATAATCTTTTATTTTCACATTTTAAAACTCATAGGAGTGCACGGGGAGTTCCTTCTTTAAACAAATTCAGTCATGCTGGGTTTGTTCTTTCTGATAGAGCTAAAAAACAAACAAAAAACAGCATTGGGGTATGCAAGGTGAAGAAGATTTTGTAAATCAACATTTTTTAATGATAAATGCAAACAGTTAGGTTAGTTAGAGGTTAGGTTAGGTTAGTTAGAGGTTAAGGTTCTGGGTTCGAGCCCTGGTATTGCCAAGATGCTATTCTTGGGGCCTTGAGCAAGGCCCTTAACCCTCTTTGATGCATTAAATTTCAGACAACTTTTTAGTTTATTATCTTTTTTACACAAATATCTATACCTTCTACTTCTTACATTTTTAAAGCAGGAGAGTTACTTTATTTTTAATATATTATATGAATTTTCAACTTTTTTTCTCCTCATTTCGAGTTAACCTACCACTGGTGTATAAATTCAACAAGAAGTCTGCATGAGACAGATGGAGTCATTGATGTAAACATGACTGATAATAGAGTAATCATGATCACCTGATTAGCATCATCTTTTCCCAAATCAGGTAACAATTTTTAGTATTGACTAGGGATATTGAAACCTTGCCGCTTGGGACCGGCATCAGAAATGCTTGTGTAAACTGGGTTTAAACACAGAAAAACCCTTATCCAGAATAATTCCCAACTGAACAGTCGCGGGTTAAGGGTCTTGCTCGAGGGCCCACTAGTGACAGTTTGGTGGGGCTGGGACCTGAACCTGGGACCTGTGTCCTGATGATTAGAGTATTTTAAATTGCCATCATTGAATATTTTATCTACATGCTGTATGTTGAATTTGGTTTCACTAATAATAAACATACATTGGCATAAAGCATAGCCAGTTGTTCATGTCCTGTCCAGGGAGTTCGTAGCTCACTGGTTAAAGCAATGGGCTTTGGACCTACATATTGCAAGTTCAAATCCCAGCAACACCAAAGCTGCCACTAGTGGGCCCTTAACCCTCAATTGCTAATTTATAAGTCTCTCTGGATAAGGGCTTCTGCCAGATGCCGTAAATGTAATGTTGATTAGAGTATAAAACATGTAGAGAAACGTGGAAAGTGAACAGGCTTGATTAAAAAAATGGGCGGGGGGGGGGGGGGGTGGAAATGTGCATTAGTAGAAATAAATAACCATAACAGTGAATAGAAATGAACTCATTTACTGCTGTTGTTATTTGCTGCTTTTCGATTTAGTGTTTGTTCACATTGGTTTAACTGAAT
Organism: Kryptopterus vitreolus; assembly: GCA_030449085.1. Lineage (NCBI taxonomy): Eukaryota > Metazoa > Chordata > Actinopteri > Siluriformes > Siluridae > Kryptopterus > Kryptopterus vitreolus. Next base: position 9,966,456 of record JACRUU010000023.1, read on the forward strand.
CCGTCACTATTGTTGCCCGCGAGGTGATTGCGCAACTCGATGCTCACACGACCGGACAGATTTATTGCTACTGTCCTGAAGTTAAACAGTTACACAATAATACTTTAATTCAGCAATACCACTCTCACATGATGAGGAAATAGCGTGTTTGCTTACCGTGCTGTTGCTTTACCTTTATCTGTGTTTTCTCGTGCAATATGGAAACTAAAACACAAAACCGCACAATGCGCCTACTGATTATTATTATTATTATTTGTTATTCAATGGATCACAGAAAGGATCAAATTACTGTTTATTTTTTATTATTTATAATTACTGTTACATTTATTTTTTTAAATGTAACAGATCGGATGAGTCAAATCTAATTTGCTTTCCATCCACAAGTTACAGCAAAGAAATGCTCCTACAATATGCGATATGCGTGACACAAGCCGCTCCGTTTGTGTTGACAGATTATCTTGTCCCGTCCCAACACATGGGTGCTCTATGTAGTTAAAAAAAACGTCTTTCATTCGTCTTTTTGTATAAAAAAGTATTTTTAACAGATTATTTGAATGAAACAGTGATTGAAAAGTTGACTGAACAGTGAGTTGTTCACCCCTGTTATTTATATACAGTGCGTCCCTAAAGTCCCTCCGCAGTTTCATGTCCAGCAGGTAGTGGAGCATGTTTTTTTTTTTTTTTTATTGATTTAACAGCAAAAATACACAGATTTTCTTCGTGGAAATTCCGTGCAATTTTCTGCAGACAGGAACACCACATCACTATACTGCACAAGATTTAATAAATAAAATACTAGTGTGAATAATTGAGCTTCATTGAACGAATAGTTTCCCACGACTCTATGCGGACACTGAGAAATGACTTTTTGAACGCACTGTATTCTGATGCATTAAAAAAGAAACGCATTAAATGCGTTGTTTTCACCGATATTCCTGTTCGCAATATCAGCAATAAAAAAGCAGACTTTTCGAAAAAAAAAAAAAAATTTTAAGATAACTGTCATTTTCTCTTTCTTATTTAGTATTTCTTTTCTTTTTTTTTTATAAAGAAAAGTTATTTCTTACCCGATTTGTTGATGAATAGTCAGAATACTCGATTACACAAAAAATCAATAGTAACAACAACAAATGTGTGTGTGTGTGTGTGTGTGTGTGTGTGTGTGTGTGTGTGTGTGTGTGTGTGTGTGTGTGTGTGTGTGTGTGTGTGTGTGTGTGTTGCTGTGCAGTATTTACTGTACATATCACAGCAGAATGTCTCTGGAGCACTATGTTGAGAGCACTATCTTACAAGCTGACCTAATAACACAGCGCAGATAAAAGCACGTTGGAAAGCTATCAGAGTGAACTTCTGAGTGCTCTAATGCTACAACGATGGACAGATGGTGCTGTACGAGTGTAAAGAACCCAGGTTTTATTTTTGTCTGGGCTCTTAGGGGTGAAAGTTAATGGGAGTGTCACAACAGCAGTGAAAGCAGAGTGATGACGAGTGCAGAGGCCAGATGAAGGGAGAGAGGTAGAAATGGAGCAGGACTGTACTGTATTAGTAAACCTGCTTTAACACCCAGTGTTTGTTTCAGGCATTAGGACAATAATAATAATAATAATAATAATAATAATAATAATAATAAATCATTATTATCCCACACTGTATCGCCAAAATGTATCTTAGTATTTCAAACTGACCTGTGTGTCAAATGACTGTCTTTTTAAATGAACCAGAAAGACAATTATAGCAAACACATGGAAGTCTGGATCAATTCTGTTTGGTGACTAATTGTTCAATGTTGATCCGGGGATTAAAAGACAGTATTTATGAGCACGTTCATTTATTTAAGCATTTAGTTTGGATGATTTTAAACCTATTTGCATTTACTAGTACTAACAAACATAGACCAGACCATAAACAAAAACAGACCCTGATTCATTAAATAGATTTGAAGTCTTTGTTTATTTTCTATTTGTACATTTCTGTGTATATTACAGAAATATATATAGTGCTTTCAAGGGCTTTCCAGTTTCCACAAGAGAGAGAAACATATGTGGAAGTAGTGAGACCTCTAGTGGTTAGAAAGTAACTTCCTCCTTTATAAGTTCATGAAGGTTTATATTTCAGATCTGGGCTGCCCCATGAGAGTCTCTCACCACAGTGAAGGAGAATTCAGAGAAAAATGGATAATAGATGCAGTGTGCAACTGGATATATTCTCCAGCAGATGATTTCACTGAAAGCAGATATGCTCAGTACCATTAGTACCATATATTCAGTTTCGAAACATAAGCCTGTTTCCGCCGCAGGTTTGAACTTTATCAATGTTACATCATAGCCGTGTGATGCACTTCTTGAAAAACACAGCCTTCATCATTCTATATTCATCAGCCAATCGATTAGATACACTGTAATCAATTTTAGATGTTTTTGTTTGTATTAAAAATTAGTTCACAATACAATTATGAGAAATGGATGTACTGTACACAATTTGGGGGCACGGTGGCTAAGTGGTTAGCACGTTCGCCTCACACCTTAGGATCCGGGTTCGATTCCCATCTCGGCCAAGTTTGTGTGGAGTTTGCATGTTCTCCCCGTGTTTCTGGGGGTTTTTCTCCGGGTTTTCCGGTTTCCTCCCGGTCCAAAAACATGCACAGTAGGTTGATTGGCACCTTAGATAATTGTCCCTAGTGTATCAATGTGTGAGTGAATGTGAGTGTGTCTTTGTGCCCTGCGATGGGTTGGCATTCCATCCAGGGTGTATCCTGCCTTAATGCCCATAGACGCCTGAGATATGCACAGACTCCCCGTGACCAGAGGGAAGATCGGATAAAGCGGTAGAAGATGAATAAATGAATGAATGTACACAATTTTGTGCAATTTGTTCTAATTGACTATATTCATCAGAATAGTTTTCCATCGGGTACATTTGGATGCTATCTTTCAGAGTTATATTTAAATTACTATAAAAACTGCTTATTTCCTTAAACCCTGATGTACACATACTAGAATAAGGATTTGCCATAACGCACTCCTATAAGTCGCTTTAAATTACATGCCGCAAATGTAAATTGTGTGTGTAGATATGAGCGTTTTGTTAGTTTGTGTGTATGTGTGTGTGTGTATACAGGTCTTATCGTGTATGTGGGGATGATGCTGGGAGCTGTAGTCTGGGGTGGACTGGCTGATAAACTGGGACGCCGTCAATGTCTCCTCAACGTTCTGACCATCAACTGCATCTTTTCTTTCCTCTCCTCCTTCGCCCAGGGCTACGGATTCTTCCTCTTCTGTAGACTCTGCTCTGGAATTGGGTAATGCAATCTTTCCTACAAATTCCAGATATATTAATAAACATATAATACTAGACCTGTTTGTGGTGTTGTGGTTATACATTTGTTTGCAATATTAGACAATATTAAAATATAAAGAGGGTTATTTTTTTTTAAACACAATAAATATTATAACTGGACTGCTAATATTCTTTGTCTAAATAGAATTTATTCACAAGTATGTTATAAAACATTTGAATGAATAATTCGAATGAATAATCAAATGAATAATTTGTCTTCGGCACCTCCAACTGATATTGATATTTACATCAGCTAGAGCTCAGGATTTCTGCCTCTAAAACTAGAAACTCAAAGATTGATTTGGAAAAGTTTTGTAAATACCACGTGATTAAATATGTTTCCTTAAATTATGTGGTTTATATTTATGACTATTTGACAAATAGAGAAAATTGGAAACAAGCTTGTAAGTGATATACAGTATAATGTGATCTTAATGGGCGGAGGTTAAAAATGTTCAATAAAGAAGGTAATGAGATTATATTAAGGTATATAAGAGAATACTACTAATATTATGATAATTAATATGATATGATGATCTGAAAAATGAAGGTGGAATATATATATGAAGGCGAAGGTGAAATGATGTTGTTGTGAGCTTTGAATACTCCTAATCTGTGCATATTCATTGTTCAACAGATGTTTCTCCTCAAATTTAATATCTACTATGGGTTTAACTGTATTATTATTATTATTATTATTATTATTATTATTATTATTTTATTATTCATATCACGCTTATTCAAAACACTTGTCTCTAACACACTATAGAATTGGTGGCTCCATCCCCATTGTGTACACGTACTTCGCTGAGTTCTTGCAGATGGATAAACGAGGCGAGCACCTGAGCTGGCTGTGTCTGTTCTGGATGCTGGGAGGCTTGTATGCTTCCTTCAGCGCCTGGGGAATCATCCCTCATTATGGTAATAACAGTATTAACCTTCAGCATCTTTATGCTAATCAACACCACGGTGATAAAGACCATAATTATCATTTTAAAAATCAGAGGGCAAGGCTGGAAGCATCCGTTTAGGTGCAGGGGAGGTAAATATGAATATGACGATAGGGATATAATCACTGATTATATTAGAGTACTGAAATGGATGCTTCACACACCTCTTGAATCTTGAATCCTTTTTTCTTCTGTGAACATGAATTCTTTAACGATATGTATAATCTCTCATTTTATAGCACGGTAATATCGGATTGTCGAATCTGTTAGGCAAGAATGTGTCGATTAGCTTTCCATAGTGTATCATAGTATATTAAAGCAATTCCTCATAACTCAATATTGTTTCTATCCTAATCATACAAACCGTTACCCTAATAGTGAATGGTGAAGAATAACAAATAAAGCTCTTTTTTAATTGGAGGATATTCAACCCTTGGCTAGTAACAGTAAATTTATTTCTCATTATGCTGTCACACCATAGTGTCATATATTACTTTTACCCATAAGTGGTTTTTAATGTTATCGATTCTGATTCTTTCAGATTTCTACAAATGACAAATGGTGAACCGACCGCAGATGCCTAGTCATGTTGGTCATGACATTCGCTTGCAACATATTAGTTTATTGTAATAAATGCACTTAGCTTTATCTTCTGTTTTTACAAAATGTAGCCACACTTTTGAGCATTTCCCGCAGTTCATCATGTAATCTGATGTTCATATTACCTCATAAGATCCTGGCAGATTGGACATATAGAAGGTCCTGGCAGATTTCCAGGTGCAAAAAAATGCATCCAGTAATAGGAGGAATCGGAAATTTGAATACCCGACAAGTATCCGATTCTTAATCTTAAGTATACGATTCCAGAATCGATTTCCGATTCACAATCCTACACATAATGTTGTAATCTTATTTATTGCCCATCTGTGACCCTCTGCTATTAAACTATTGCATTTTTTAAAAACTGAGTAAACTAAATAGCTTCCTGTTACCATGTCTAAGGATTAAAATGTACAATGAAACAAATGATGTCATTTTAGTCACATTTTTTACCAAATTGTAAGTGTTTTATTCAAAGTTATACCATGACAAACCCAGTAAACCCCACTCAAACACCGTTCTCCTTAGTATTCTTCCCTTCACAGCAGGACTGAACATAACATCACTCCACAATTAGAATAATAATATGATTCGTTTCCAGACCAATGGTTTTTTTTTATTATAGTAATAAAATGGCGTGAGATTTCTGCTTGTGTGTTGCAGGATGGGGGTTCAGTATGGGCACAGAGTTCCAGTTCCACAGCTGGAGAGTGTTTGTGTTGGTGTGTTTCTTGCCCACAGTGGCTGCTCTTGCTGGACTCGTGTTTATGCCCGAGAGCCCACGCTACCTCCTTGAGGTAATTCCGATCATATTCTATAGGCAGAGTAGAAAATACCTCAGTTTGGTAGTAAATCAGTGCCATGTAGTGTTTTATTAAACATGTACAAGGGCAGCACATGGTGTGGATTATCTACGCATTACATTAGTATAATTTATCAGTAAATTCAATTGTATGTCTCTCTCAGCCGTGTTGATTTTCACATTTTTATTTGTATTTTTTTGGAGAGTTCATTCAACACAAAGCATTATGCTGTTTACCAGCATAACCACATGTAACAAAATGAAGCTCGAGCTGTGATGGTTGACATTTCATTCGGGAATCTTGTTCTTGTAGAACCAATTTTATTTTTTTCCTTTATGGTCATCACTGAACTGAATATGATTTCAGAACGCAAGGCATGACGAGGCCTGGATGATCCTGCGCCGTGTCCATGACACCAATTGGAGGGCAAAAGGGGAACCGGAGAGAGTGTTTCAGGTGTGTGAACCACAACATGGTGTCAAGTTTATATCACCAAAACATTTTTAAAAAAAGTTTCGCATCACCTCCTTGATCACATGACTGTGTGCACCTGTTTCACATTTGTTGTTAATGAGTCTCACTGTGCACCTCACTCATCGTCTCGTGTTTGCCTTATCGTGGTTGGAGTTCCTAGTTGTTGCTGTCAGGCGCAGTCTGTGTTTCAGGTTATGATCCTCGCTTTCTTGTCATAATAATTTGATTGTATTACTTGCGTTATAAATAATGATGATGTCTGTTTCATGTAATATATGACACATAAGGCCAAATCAGAGCTCAAAAATATCTAAAGCTCAAATACACTTGTATTCCATAAATGAAATATTTGATTCTTGGGGAACGAGACCTCCAAAACAATCCAATCAAAGTTCTCATTGTGGAACTTGTCTCTCACTCTCACACAACACACACACACACACACACACACAACACACAACATACAACACACACACAACACACACCATATATATGGATCAGTGTAAATGTGCGTTTATTTTCCCAGTGTGTCACTATCAAGCAAGTACCAGGTTTGTTAACAATCATCACCTTCATCAAGATTGTATATAAGTATAAATAATAATAATCACTTTCTCTGTTGTTCAGGTTTCCCAGTTTAAGGCTCCTGAAGCTCAGGAGGATGATTTCATTGAGATCCAGAGCGAGACTGGGACAGCATTCCAGAGATTCCTGGTCAGGCAAATGACCCTGGTCAAGCAGGTATAATGTAAATCGAGCTTAAATCACAAATCCTGTACACAAATCCTGACTGTAAGAGAACTGAAGCGACGTCTTTTTAAAAGGTGATGAAGAACTTGATGTCACTTGCTGCTCCTAAGCTGAGACTCCATGGGCTGTTCATAGCCATTGTCTGGTTTACGATGGGCTTTGGGTAAACGTTTTTTTGTTTTTTTTATCCTGACATTATGGATCGCTTTTCTACCAGCCGTTACAGGTTTATAAACATCTATTATCTCGCCGTTTTGTTTTCCTGTTTCCGTTTGTAGTTATTACGGCCTTTCGGTGTGGTTTCCTGACCAGATAAAACACCTGCAGTATGAAGAGTACATGTCAAAGACCCAGATGTTCTTCAACGATAAGATTGTACACTTTCACTTCAATTTTTCTCTGAAGAACCAGATTCACAACGAAGGCCATTATGTCCATGACTGGTACAGTTTTCTTTTCAATTTTATTGAGCTTTTTCTTTCCATACAGCAAACTACACAGGGAACATACAAACATATTAAAAGAATGATCCTTATATAAAGCTTCAAATTAAATTTTGAAATTACCTAGAATTACCTATGAATGAAAAGCATAGCCATACATTCTGAATATTTCTGTAACTAATTCTATAGAGCTGTAATATTAGCTGTGATGTTAAATTCAACAGCCAATCATTCATTCATTTATTCATCTTCTACCACTATAACCAATCTTCGCCTTTCTCAGGCGTCTATGGGCATTAAGGCAGGATACACCCTGGATGGAATGCCAACCCATCACAGGGCTCTAACACACACTCACAATCACACACACATTCATACACTAGAGACAATTTTCCAAGGTGCCAATCAACCTACTGTGCATGATTTTTGACCGGGGAGAAACCGGAGAACCCGGAGAAAAAAACCCTGAGGCACGGGGAGAACATGCAAACTACACACACATGGCCGACACGGAAATCGAACCCGGACCCTGGTGGTGTGAGGCGAACGTGCCTACCACTAAGCCACTGTGCTCCCTCCAACAGCCAATCAAATTAAACATAATAAAAATTCTACAAAAGGGAAATTGATATTGTCCAAGCTTATTAGCGTCATTAGCTGATGATTTGTTTCTGCGTGCTGAACAGGTTCGTTGGCATAGAGATGACGAACGTGAGGTTTAAAAACGCCCTTTTTGAACACTGTTACTTCGAGGACATCAAGTCAACAGACACCTTGTTTGAGAACTGCACCATCGTAAACACCATTTTCTACAACACGGGTATTTCCACTCATGGCAGCAAAATCATTTCTTGCTAATACAGTTGCTTGCTTATTATACGAGTTTTACTGCTGTGTTCTTTTACAGATTTATGGCGTGATTCAAAGTTCGTCGACTGCAACTTCGTCAACGTCACGTTTTCCCATCCCAAAGGCGGCTGCCATATTAACTTCCATGAGGAAAACGACATCCTGATTTATTTAGTCAGCTTTCTGGGCAGTTTGTCTGTGCTACCGGGGAACATCATCGCAGGACTTCTGATGGATAAAATCGGACGACTTAAAATAATAAGTGAATAAAATCACACTTTTTTTCACACAGTTATGAGAGATGTCGTTTTAGTTTATGTCCAGTTACGATTTTCTAATACTGGAATACTTTGGATTAGATGTTGGAATTTCTAATATTAATTGTTTTAATGTGTGGTTAATTTTTTTTATTATTATTTAAATAGAAATAGTTTACTTTTTTGTATCATTTTTCTTACTAAAATATATAATTTTAAAAGAAAAAAACATAAGTTTTTGTTAGATAAAAAAATATACATTTTTTACAAAACAACAAAACCAAAATAATATATAAATTTCAATCCAAAAGACTAAATGATGATGTGATTTTGATAAAAAAAAAATATTTCAGCATCTGATTACTGAAAACATTTGATCCTACAAGAATAACAAGGACGTGTGTGTGTGTGTGTGTGTGTGTGTGTGTGTGTGTGTGTGTGTGTGTGTGTGTGTGTGTGTGTGTGTGTGTGTGTGTGTGTGGTCACAGGTAGCTCCATGCTGGTGTCCTCTGGCTGTACTTTTTTCCTTTTCCTCTGCTTCAATGCCGGTGCTGTGATCAGCTTCCAGTGTTTATTTTACGCAGCGTCTGCAGCCGCCTGGAACGGGATTGAAGTTATAACAGTTGAGCTTTATCCAGCCTCTAAAAGGTAGCGCTCAGTACACACATTATTTTATACATTATTTTATGATTTCATCATATTCCTCCCCACCCTGGTGCAAGTCTGCAGTCTGATTCCTGTAGGCTGCTGTTTGTATTGTTGGACATTCCATTATATAATATACACGTGTATGTGTGCAAACACTGGGAGCTTGTCAGGTGCTGTTAGTGTGTGTTCAACAAGGACAAACACAAAAGCAGCGTTAATAAGAGCGCCTCCTTGTGAAGAATCCTCAGCCTGTGTTTGTCAGTTCGATGAACAGTGTAAATTACATTACAGTATAATACAGATTTGATTTTATTTTAAGTTATTTACGAACAAACAAGGAGACAGACAGATAGCTGGATAGATAGAAAGACGGATAGATAGATAGATAGATAGATAGATAGATAGATAGATAGATAGATAGATAGATAGATAGATAGATAGATAGATAGATAGATAGATAGATAGATAGATAGATAGATATGGAGATGGTAGCTACGTGGACCTAAGGACTTGATTCATTTCATAGAATCGTCATTTCTTATTTCTCTTGTAATGTATTTCCCTCAATTCAAATGACACTTGTCTTCTTTTTCTCTGCAGAGCAACTGCGTTTGGCGTACTGAATGGCATTTGCAAGTTCGCTGCTATCCTTAGCACCTTCATCTTCTCCAAATTTGTTGGAATTACCAAGATCGTCCCTATCTTACTGTCCTTCTCGGCGCTGGCGTGTGGAGGCCTCCTCGCGTTCAAGCTTCCTGAGACACGTGAAGTCATCCTGCAATAAGCAGCAAAACCAGCTGTTATAAAAGTTTGTATGAAAAGCCGACCTTTTGGAAAGCCTCACAGGAGCGCTCTGGTCCAGCTGGAGTCTGGATTTTTACACAGTGAGATATAAAAACTGACATGATTGTGTATGTATTAAAAATAATGTTTACCCTAGATTACATTTACACTATATGGCCAAAAGTACGTAGTTCTTTCTCACACTGTTGTCACAAGTTTGGATGTATGAGATTATATAGAATGTCTTTGTAGCTTTATATTTATCCTTTTATTGGAATTTAGACACACAAATGTGTATAACATTTCCCCTGTACACGTGAGAACAGTGAAGGGAACTAAACTATTCAAATGTCCACACATATTTTGACCATATAATGGCCTCTTTTTTATTTGACAGACAGTTGATCTACAGAGATTTCTCAGAATCCAGTCAAAATCCTGGAAACACAACTCACAGAACAGAATGATTAGATTCCAGTTCAATGCATTTAAAAATCAGGGATGTGTTTACAAAAATAACACATTTGAGAAACCAATAACTTAACAAACAAATGAAGGTATTGAATGTGGCGAAAAGAGTACAAATGTGCTTCTGAACATTGGTGCATTTTTGTTCCTTGTTGTTTGTACATCTAAATGAACATTTATGGAACCCTGGTGTTAGGAATGTAGATTTCTGTGGTTTAAAATGACATCCTGATATTTTCCTATAGCATAGCAGTGATATTTTGAGGACAGGGAAAATATCAGTATATAATTTGAAGCCCTCGTCAGTGAAAAATGTATCTTTCTATCACTATGGGTTTATAATGTTCTTTTAGATGTACAAACAAGAAGGTAAAGTACAAAAGTGGTACATTTAGCAATTGTAGTGCATGTGTACTGTTTTAGCTTTATTCCTGTACTTTGATTTTTCTGTGTAAAGGACGTATGTTTATGTACCATAAGAGACATATTTTTGGCATTCGAGTTTATCATTTACATTAAATAGAAGAAAAAAAACCAAAATAAAATCTAAAATAATGATGTGACTATTACTACTAGTACTAATACTATTACTACCACTAATAATAATAATAATAATAATAATAATAATAATAATAATAACTCAAAACCTGCATAAAAGCTATGATTTTTGTTCATAACAAAAAATTAGTTTAAATTAAAAAAGATTACAACCAAAACACCAATTTCTCTGGAATTATATCCACCCCTATGACAATAATTTTCTCTTATTCTTTTTTTCAGAGCAGTGTTTGTGTTGTGCTTTGAAATAGAAAACTTTTTTATAGAAAACGTATCATTGGCGTTTTTCCTCACTGTTATTTTTTTTATCTTATTTTTTTCCCTTTTTTTCTTGTATTCACTTTCCTCCATATTACAATGTTACAATCGGGTAATAATGTGTTTCTGTCGGTGTGTTTCAGACCTGTTTATTAGAGTACATCCGTTGTGTTGGTGTAATTTATATTTCTAGTATGTGTTGTGAACACTTAAAAACTTTATTGTGTATCAGTTTCTTCTTATTTGGAAATATGAATATTATTATTATTTTTTTTTTTATGTCAGGTTATAAAAGAAGCATATTCATGTTGTATGAATGAGGAATACACAAAGCACAGTTTCCATTGCACATTTAAAAAAGACAGCAACAACGTTTTCCTCCTGTGTCGACAACTCTGTGCCAAGAGTAAAAAAAGTGAACGCTTCATAGCTTTAGTGTACACACGACACATAACAACTGACACAGAAATCCTACAATAATGCTTTTTTTCATTCAACTGTAGCGTAATTTCTATGGGATTCGATTTCACGGTATACATATATATTATACAGTATTACGCTTAAAGTGTTATACCTTGTCTTTGTTCATGCCTTTATATTTCATGCATTACGCGTCACTTTTCAGTACAATCATTTTATAACCGATGAATATCTCCTACTATATCTAACACCAAATATACAGCATTTCCTGTAAAATGATCCATTATTGTATCCAATAATGTTTATTCACGCTAACCTGTCCATACAGTTCATGATTTATATTATTAATTTGATGGATATTAAAGATGTACTACCCCAGGACTTGAAAGGATCTGTCATGGAAAAGTCATTATTAATTGTTTGTAATACAGAAAGATGTTAATTCATTGAGTTTGTGTGGTCTGAGTGGAATGAAATGCTGAACAGCATAAATTTATCAAAATATACCAGTACTTAAGACATAAAATAAAAAGAGCCTAAAAGTTGTCTTATTTTGTCTCTGTGTTGTCTTGTGTGTGTGTGTGTGTGTGTGTGTGTGTGTGTGTGTGTGTGTGTGTGTGTGTGTTAGAGAGAGAGAGAGAGACAAAGAAAGTCAGGAGAAAGAGACAGGTGGAAAAACACAGCAGCACACAAGCGTGAACAAATCACACTTTGGCCTGCGGCTATTTATTTGAGCCAAGGTGTGAAATGAAATCTTTATATCCAGTTTAGCAATATTATTTATACATTTTACTCTTCTTCTCACCGAGTAAATAGTTACAGATACTCAACATGCAGAATGACACTCGATCTCTATCTCCCCTCTTTACTCTCTATAACTTAATCTTAATCTGAAGGTATCACGGTTTTAAGTGTTTGGTATAATTAAAATTTCTAGCCGTTTCATCTTTTCTACTTCAGTAGTATTTAATACATGTAAATATTCTGTACTTTGATTAATCTGATTAATCTCTTGGAAGCAAATCGCAAAACAGAAGAAATAATAACCAATAAAAAAAAATCTTCAGGAAAAAACACACTGAAATCATAAGTCCATCCTTGGAGAGAATGAAATGCTTGGGATAAGGGGATGAGCTTGTTTTCCTTCACACCTCGGGTGTAAAATGCTGCACACACACTCCCAACTTCCCACAGGAGCAGCGGTCAGCGTGAGGTCTCACAAGGTTACTGAGGATTACACGCTCTGTTGAGGGTTTAATGGAGAGAGAAATCTGTTAGGAAGAAACGTGATTATAATCAGAATTATAATCATTATCCGGGGGTATTAAAGTGTCTGGATGGAAGATGTGACACTAAACTGTTGCAGTTATCCCCTTACGTGATAAGGACATGGCAGCGGCTCTCAAATGTACATTATTAGTTTTAAGTGTTAGGAGCTTTTTTTTTTTTTTTTTTTTTTTTTTTTTTTAGTTTCTTTATTCTTATTAGATCATAGGATCATAGGATAATTATCCTATTCTGTAAAGCTATCCTATTGTGAGAAGCCCTATATAAATAAAATTTAATTGAATTTTTTTTGTACATAAATTCTTTATGTACATTTGCTTTATGATAAGTAACTTAATATAACATATTAAGCAGTTCATATTAACACAACAATGCAGAACATTTATGTGAACAATTTACTATGCAGCAGGAAGAGACACATTGCTAGTGTGTTTGCTTTCTTTTTATTTATTTATTTATTTATTTATTATTAATACCACAGTGCTGATGGTCCCGGTTTAGAAAGTGGATTGAAAATTTTGTTTGATAAAGTAATGTTTTCGGTTAGAAGATATTTATTGAGCGTGGAATAACGTGAAATTCTTTGACAGGGGCGTTTCCTCCGAATAGAGGAATTTTAATAATGTGTCATTGAAAAAGTAGGCAGGTGAAGGAATTGCTCCTTATTTCTGCTTTATTCCAAGTAACGATGTTTTTCGCAGATTTGCCCCAACACTGAGCGGAGTAAAAGTACGATGTCAGTCTTATTATTAAAGAAAGATGTGCGGTGGCTGGCATTAAAGGAATAAATCTGCTTTGCATTAGGGCATATAAGTATGGTATAAAACACTATAGAGTGTTGTGTTATTGAGAAAATACATATAATAATACTGCAATAAGCATAATATTTAGAATAATATAAAAACAATAGACCAACAAATAAATGAATGAATACATGAACAAATAAACGTGATTCAAACACGTATACACATGTTTCGCGTGTGCATGGCCATTTTAGCTGGTGTGTTTGTTCAGGGTTGCTGTCCTGGAGCGGCCGAAGGGAAGGTAAAACTGGAAAGACACACACAGGTGCCAGCTTCACTTTTACCTCCAAAACACGGAGGTGTCAAACCCAACACGACACTGAAGCGTTCTCTCACCGTCCGTCGCGAGAGAAAAGCACAGGACGATTCCTGAAAATAAAAATGAGTTGCACAGATGAACAGGGCTCCAGATTTCCCAATGCTGAACACTTTGGGAAAAGCGAGGCTGAACGCGTGAGAAGCGTGTGAGTCTCTCTGCTTGACCTTTTCACCATAGGTCAGAGTTAGTTCACTTTGTAGAGTTAATCCGGGTCAGTGGGAATCTGATCGCTTCTCTTTATTTATTTATGGCCTGTGATTTCTTTACTGTCAGATCATGACGTTTTCAAGTAAGAAGGCTGACTTCTAAAAATGTGACATTAATCTACATATATAAAACCAATGTGAAATATCTCGGGATGGTTCTTTTGATAGTGATATAGCCTTTATCTTAAAAACAGTGTCTGGTATGAAAAATTCATAGCAATCTGCCAATCTGGATTATTACAGTGAAATGTTAAGAAAGCTCTGAAATCACTGTAACATTGTATTACACATTACGTTTAGGAATTACTTCAGATGTTACATTCACAAGAAGAACAATGACTGAATTACTTCCTGTCAGCCTGACAAATCTCAAATTAAGACAATCACATCAAATGAGCGTTGCACTAATAGACAGAAGGGATTTATCTGTGTTTGTTGGCTGTATAGTTTCATACAACACAGGTGTATGAAACTTCCTCACAAGTCTTTTACCTGAGCCTATTACACTATTGACCATGAAGTAGATTCATATATGCCTTTTTTGCTGATAATATTTCATATAACACTTTCTGCCTGTGTTAAATAGGCTGCCTTTTTTTCTAACACTGTTGTACTGCTCACAAAAGTGTACAGACTAAAACAATTTTCAACTGTTAAATCTACAGTTTCACCCAAAGTGACCTTAAGTAAGAGGGGGAAATTGGAGCAATCAGTTTTTTTTGTATCTATATATTTTATACAACTAAACATTATCGCGATTCTGAGATCTGATTGCCAGGAAAGCATTGATGTTTGAAAGCGGCTCTGACAGGAGTGCTGTCTGTCAATCAGTAGTCGTGTATATGTTGTCATGCACTAATTCTAATGCGTTACCGTTTCCACGGAATTAGCTTATTCACTGGGACTTAAATGACAAATAAGAAAGAGAGCCAAAGAAGCAGTCTAATCATGTCTGGAGGTGTGTTTTTTAAGCATTTTTGAAAGGATTAGATGTTATTAAATTACATTCAACTGCCTTGTAGCAGGGTAAAAGTACAGAGCCAGTGAAATATCATTAGGATCCAAAGTGCAAACAGCAATATGAACATATATATATATATATATATATATATATATATATATATATATATATATATATATATGGCTTAAGGTCATATAATGAATTTGTTTATGTTTATCTTTTTATTTTCAGTAGTCCAAGATTTTACCATCAATGCATTTAATTCCAAAACGGGCAAGTATAAGAATAATAATTAGGAGCGATAAGAGCAATATTTGTAAATATTAATCATTGCATCACGCTGTTTGTTAGTGAATTCTTTCGTGGTCATCTTCACCGGGGCTGAGCTGAAACTTGAAATAAGGCTTGAGATATTCTGAGCATGACTGGCCAAGCACTCTGCGTTTTCACAGCTTCAGTGTCAATGGCTACTTGACTCAAAGATCTGGAGACGCCCAGATCACTACTCAGTGTAAATGTCACACCTCAAGTGTAACGGCACTAATGGAGGTTATTATGCATAATTAAACCTCATTAAGGTTAAGGATGCTTCATAGACTTTGAAATAAAACTTCAGGATTAATGTTGAATCTATTTAAGTTTCTAATTTTTTTTTTTTTAAATAATATTTTTAAACTATATATTTTTTTTTAATTCTTTAGAGGCTTTGCGTAACTTACAGGGATATTAAATATTCTTCAAAAGATAATTCCGCAGTTAATACCACCTTAACACGATTGCCAAATTATTCCTGGGATATATTTGCAAATCTAAAAAGCATTACCAAGCACACAAGCACTTATAAACACAAGGATCCAACATATTTTAACAATGGCAAACATTGGCTTAATATTAAAATATGAAAATGAGCTGAACTCTAGTCTGAGAGTTGAACTGTGCAGGGTTTGCTGTTTGGATGAGGAGTCAGAATTCACACCTCCGCTCCTGCAGCCTCCCTCGGCTCTTTCCCACACAGAGTCCTGCTGCATGGAGGCTGCAGAGGTGTCAACTCACACCTCCGAGTCCAGCATAAAAACCTCCAGCCTCCAGGTCCTGCCTCCATTCGCTCTCGAACCTCCCAGTATAAAAAGCTCCAGCTTCATTTGCTCTCCAAACTTCCAGCCTGACAGCCTTCAGCCGGTGTGTCTCCTGCTTTTATTCGCTTTCGACCTCTCAAATATGGATAGCTCCACCACCATCCACCATCCTCACAACCGATGGAGTAGTCCAAGTTCTGACTCTGAGCTCTACAGCGTCTCCTCGCCTGAAACCGTCTCTCCAGCACCTTCTATGGACCTCAACTGCTCTCCGTCTTACCAAGCCAAGCTCACCAAGCTTCACAAAGCTGCTACCAGACTGACCAAGGCCCCCGGTTCTCCCTCGGGCCTTTCCAGGAGGACGAGAAGAGCTCGACTGAAGAACCCGAGCGAGCAGCGTCAGAATGCCAGCGAGAAAGAAAAGCTCAGGATGAGGGACCTAACCAAAGCTCTGCACCATCTCAGGACCTACCTGCCGCCGTCGGTGGCCCCGGTCGGACAGACTTTGACCAAGATCGAGACGTTGCGCCTCACCATTCGCTACATCTCGTACCTGTCTGATCAGCTCGGACTCAGCGAAGAATATCTGTCTCAGAGGAAGCAGATGAGCAACGGTGATGGATGGAGAACCTCGCCGGAGATCCTAGGCTACTTTCAATGCAGATCCGCAAGCACAGAGTGGGAAGAGGGACAAGGATATGGCGACTACAGAGAACAGCATCAGACTGAGAGCGGTTTGGAGTACTCAGATCAGGGAGTGGACATGAGCCAGTACAGAACGCAACTCTCAGAGCCAATGATGGAGCAGATCTACAGTCCAGAGACCAACACGTTTCAGCAACAGCAGTGTGCTCAGTTCACACAGTCCTGCCAGGTAAGGATGCAACAGAATTCACTTATTATTCATTCTCTATGTCATGTTATAAGTCATGTGCCATAGCTTGAAACATTAGTTTCTTGTTTATATCTATCACTAATATTCCCTTTGCTCACTTGTTGCAGGTTTATGGCTATCAGATTGTTCCCCCGGCCTTTTGGAGCTGAACACCTCAGTACTGTCTCCCACCAAACTCACTGGCACATCCAACCTGATGGACTCCTCCATATTGTGAAATCCCACATGCTGTCCATTAAAAGAAAATGATGAATGTCTACGAATGTAGCTTTAGATTTTACATTTTAATTTAATTTTTATACTAATTTATACACATGTATGTTATCTGTTGGTCTTTTGTAAATACAAAACGAATACAAAATTATATTTAATACGTATTTATAATAAAGCCTGTATTTTAACTAAACAATCCCGACTTTTTTATTTTTGTTTACATATTATTTAGAACTAGGGCAAAAATGGAAAGTAAAAATGCTGCCTAAATTAAAAGACAGGGTTTTCTATGGGAGTTGAGGTACGTTTCGGTACATTAACCTCTTCAAGATATGAAGATCCTGTAATAACAATATATTTAATCTGGGAATTCCGCATACATTTGCGGTGAGAAGAAAAGCTTTTCAGAACGCACCTACACACCAACACTGGACACACTGGGGAAAATGTAACCAGGTCTGATTAATATTGATTTCAGATGAGGCACACAGAGAGTAGGGAGAGAATTTGGCATCAACATCATAGGCATTACAATCTATTCATGTGAACTGTCCAGGCTGGTTGAAGTAGTGTAAATGTGTGGGGAATGTTTTCATAACCTGAATGCCACTTCCTAATTAAGGTTATTTAAGTTTTTAAGTTATTGTTGCTAAGCATGTTCATCTTTTCATGTGCACAAGTTACTATTTTCTAATGGTTACATTTATCAAGCAATTGTCAGATTAAACTGGTGTCATAGATATTACAATATGTGTAGTGGAGTTCTTTAGTGGAGTTTCAAGTCACTAGATCTGTACTCATTAAAAGACCTTTATTATTTCGTCATTTGCAGAATTATAACATTTTGATAATTACATTAACATTGAGCCTTCAAGTGATTTACAAATTGCAAAAGAGCAACAATTCAGTTTCATGCACCGTTTCATAGATTAGGTGTATGCATTTTCTCTCTCTCGCTCTCTTTCTCTCTCTCTCTCTCTTTCTTTTTTCTCTCTCCCTCTTTAATAATGATAGTGAAAATTCACTTTTTTGAACAATAGTTTAGTAAAAAAAAATTATGATTGTACATTATCCAGAACTAGATCAGCTTTTTCTAAATCAATGTTTATTTCACGTCATGACCAGCAGATG